>JAHWFP010267449.1:11368-21374 GCA_023313725.1 Lithobius niger | reverse complement strand
CAGGGAAAGGCCGCCAAGGTTAATCCTATTAGCCAAGTTAATCGCACTGAATAATACTTTGGACGTTAAATGAAAACTTATAGATTGCTACCGCTAGTAGCAATCTTCTAGTTTTCATTCAACTTTCGAACTATTAGTAGGTGCGATTAACTTGGCTAATAGGATTAACCTTGGCGGCCTTTCCCTGGTGGAATGATATCACTACCTTCAAAGGCCGATCATTTTTGGAAACTTGGCGGGTTTTTCTACCAGTTTTGGTTTTGGGTGGATATATATATATGTATATTATGTAAGTTGTGCCCGTGAGCACCCCTCCCCTACCCACCATCCGCACATCCCTGCTGCCCCTTCTCCTGCCACACCCCGTTGCATCCCCTTCCTGCACTCCCATTAGTGTGGGTTCTGAATATCTCTCCGCCTCCCTCTGGCACCTCAGGTTTTTGGTCTTTGATTTTAAATTTATCAAACCGAAGACCGAACACGTGAATGGCTCCCACATATGCCCTCTCCCCCACAATTATTTTAACCCCCAATCCCCACACTCCTGCCCCCTCCTGGATTTGCATACGTGTTCCCCATACACGCTTACCCGCCTCCCCCTCCCTGAAAACGTCGCCCCGTGATATTCCCCCTTTGGTGCAGCCACGGAAAAGTCGCTGGCGTGTGTTTGACTGAAGCTAAAAAAAAAACCTATCACTGAGAAATCCAGCTTTCAATAAGCCCAATCCCATGTTTTAGTTAACCCTTTGAAACAATTCACTTCGGTACCGGGCATTGCCCGCCACACATACTTTCCCTGGCACCCTCTCCCCCACCCCCTGAAAACGCCGCCCCGTGACATTTCCCCTTTGGTGCAGCCCCGGAAAAGTCGCATGCATATGTCGTACTGAAGGCTAAAAAAAAAGCCCTGAGAAATATTACATTCAGTAAGCAAGTAACCGTATGTTTCCTTTGAAACAATTCACCTCGGTACCGTGCAATGCGACATTGTTGCAAGCAACGATTGTTGCCGCCCACTTAAAAACAATTCAACTCCTTTCTGGAAGTGAACATTTAGGAAATAAATGTGCCATTCCATCGTATCAGGCTGCCAATTTCGAGGCCCATTGGGGACCTCGAAATTATGAACCAATCGTCGTTTGGTTTAAAGTTGCCTGGTTTAGTAGACACGGTTTTTTTTTTTTTTTTTTTAGCTCAAACGCCGACAATGCCACAGTCCACGCGACTAAAACTTTGTAGCCGCTTTGGTACCACAACAGTACCCAAAAATGATACAAAAAATGGTGCGGCAGGTCTGGTAAGTGGCGCCATCTCTTCGAAGACTTTGGAAGTGTTATAACCCGAACTTGTAGTCCAAGGCCGTCAATAGACGGCGAAATGGCAGGTTTGGTAAGTGGCGCCTGTAACGGCGGACGCTACGACGGCTTAGGTGCTTGTAACGCTCCCGACATCATTGGTTGACGAGTACTTCTTAGCATCAAGTTTTGGTGGTTATTACGACTTTTTACGTTAATAAGCACAGCATGGGCTACAGTCCCGGCATGGGGAATGAAGCGTCGGTTTCCTCACTATAGGCCTAACCTTAATGCTACCGGTAATTTCACTGCCACCAACGGTGGAAAATATTTAATTGTTAACTGGAGAATAAAGCTAGGATGGGCTGCATAGTATTTTACACTCAAAACAATTAATCAACTAGAAAATGCACTGAAGTTTAAACTCCTGGTTTTTATTTTAAAACATCAGCAATGTAAAAATGGGTATTTTACACTTAGGTTACTAGAATAGCTTTCACAAGTTTGGAAAAGCAACAACACTTCAATTTACATTTGGAAATTCACTTAACCAAGAACAATTATGTTAGTTCTCAAATACACTTAAATTTTGATTAGGAAAAGAAGTTTTTTTCTTGGGTTCCAATCCAGGAATATCCAGCAAGTTGAACCGCGTCCGCTAAGTTACAACTATCCTTGACAATTATTTTTCAGAAAGATCAAATCATCCCACAGTTATGTTTCCCCGAGTCCACGAGAATTAAACCGTCCCTTTGTTTACATTTAATATTTAAAATGAACAAAGAATGAAACTGGCTTTTAGAAAGAGGGCTACTCTTACATCATGGAAGGCAGGGGGTCAGAAATGCCGATGGCTTGCCAACCATACTTTCTACAAGCTAGAGGTTAGTTTAAGTTTAAACTATAAATTTAGAATTGGGGGTTCCTAAAGATAAACTTTTAAAGCTAAACTAGTTACATACGAACCACTACCATTTTGCCCGGCATGGCAACCACAGACGTGACATCTCCACTCCCGACCGGCGTGACCCTTCTAGCTTGTGAGATCTGTGAGCTGTGCTGACTGAGCTGTAGAGGGAGGGCAACTGGGGCTTTTTACGTTGGAGCATCGGATTTTGGCAACCAAAGCGCGGAGTCCGAGGAGAGCTACGGCTGTCTGATTGGTGGAGGGCCAGGAGAACAATGGAAAGTGGGAGGAGAAGTCGGTTAGGCTTTTGGTGCAGAGCCGTTTAAAGGAGTAGGGACATGTAAAGACAGGTCAAATTCAGTTTAACTCAAGTGAACTTTGGGAAAAGGCCTTTGCATTAAAATATTGACTATGGACTGAATATTTACAGGAGTACTTTGTGAAATGGCTCAGGTTAAAGCTTAGTAGAGAGGTTTGTGTAATGAATAAAGCATTACTGTTAAATTTTACTAGCTTTAACTGTAGACTGCTGTGTTACACACCACAACTAGGTTGGGAGGGGAAAACGGAGTTTATTGCACAGACTGACTTTGTGTTTGCTTTGGGAACAGATCTTTATAAGATATACTGAATTAATAGAAGGACAAGGTATTGGTAACATTCGGATGGTCACAGTCGGAGTTTTGGGTGGAGATTTACAGCAAAATATTTACACAAAAATTCGTGTCCGGTGATTGCCGATGTCAAATTGGTTCGGACTAATGGTCGCGTTTTGGGGGTAAAAGATTATAAATAAATGGTATAAAATGAATAAATAATCTAGCTTAGTGAATGCTATAACGCATTAGTTAAGTTGGATGTTTAACAGTTAAGTTAAAGGACAGTTTTGGATCTTAGTGGAAATTTTTCATAGGATTTGAAGCCTACCAAATGTCTGTATCCACATGTATATGAGGTTAAGTACCAAAGGTAGCCCCTCCTGAAACACAACTAAGCTAGGGTCTTTGGGCTTTTTGCCCTAAAATAAAAGTATGCAAATAAAATACAAAAGTACATGGAGTTTTCAACAAGGAAGTGATAATGCGGAAGTGATGAGCGCTGTGGTAGGTTTGGAGTATTTTTAAAATGGAGATTGTGAAACTTCTAGATGGAATTTTGGGATTCGGTTTTCCCAGAGATGTCGCTGGAGTGTGTGGCTATTAAGAGGTTCCAAGTTTGGCCGATTTAGTCCATTATTGAGGAAATGGCGGAAAGTAGAAGACCGAGGTCTTTTTGCGTTTAGGTGCTCGAGGAAAAAAAAAAGTGTTCGTTGTGAAAAACGAAGGTTTTTCAGCGGCCTGTTATTACACGCCATCTGGAAAAGTGTCCTAACCCAAATTTGAAGGCGAATCCCGTCAACAGATGGCTCCACAGGGTGGGGTACTTGATTGTTCGACGGAATGGCGAGGCCGGTGACTTGGTCGCCTGCGCTGTAGTATATATGTAGATAGATGCCTTGTGGCAGTAAGTAATTTTTTATTTTATTTACAAAGGTGTGAATGCACGCGTACATGCATTGATTGTTGCTGTGCAGTAATTATTGATGTCCTTCACTCTGAAACAATAAAACTCAAACCCAAACTCTGAAACAATTCAGCTCATCTCTGAAAGCCTGCATCTATGAAATAAATACGCCATTCTATCGTGTTATTTCTAGCTGCTCGGCCTCGAAATTAACAAAGTAGCTTAGCTTGGTTTAAAACTATCCACCCAAAACCAAAACTGGTATAAGAGCAGTAGCCAAGTTTCCAAAAAGGGTCGGCCTTTCAAAGTAGTGATATCATTCAACCAGGTTAAGACCGTCAAGGTTAATCCTATTAGCCAAGTTAATCGCACCTACTAATAGTTCGAATGTTAAATGAAAACTAGAAAATTACTACTAGCGGTAGCAATCTTCAAGTTTTCATTTAACGTCCAAAGTATTATTCCGTGCGATTAACTTGGCTAATAGGATTAACCTTGGCGGACTTTCCCTGGTTGAATGATATCAGTACTTTGAAAGGCCGACCCTTTTTGGAAACTTGGTGGCTGCTCTTATACCAGTTTTGGTTTTAGGTGGATATCACAACTTTCATACGCCTGTGAATACAAAGAAATCCACTGTCTAATAGTCACCTCTATCTTTTTTGTCTGGAGTGTCTATAAATTTTCTAATTCATAATTTTTACGTTTGCCATTGCCCAATTAGCCGTTACACCAGCCAAATGGACATGGTTTGGCTTATTGTATGCCCATGTTTCACATGCTTAAGTATATTTAACTCGATTTTTGAGCGCACTGGCTAACGAACGCTGATTTTCGATCGCTTCGCTCACTCAATCAGCGCATCCCCCTTCACTTGGTCCTCCCATGGTTAACGGTAATCATTCAATCAAGAACACATACTACAAACTCACGGAATGGTAAATGTTCATACAGTTCTTATATTCTGGTGGCAGACGAAGATTACTAAAACTAATCAACTCACCAGCTGTTTAAAATTAGCCGCCACTTACACTGTACTGCAAGAACAGTAAGTCTACATAAAATAACATGTCCGCGTCACGTTATTGAGGACACTTTTTTCCATAAAGAACACGTTCCCACCTGCGCTGATGATGTGCATTTTGTTTCCTAATCTTCTTTCCAGCAAAATTGCACCTTTTATCGTGGTGGGGCAGATAATTCAGTTTGAATTCGTGTACCGTAAAAAAAAGACCAAACCTTCGCAATAAAAGATAAAGATATTCTGTCTCTTAGTGAACCACCTATTTGCAAAAACAGTGCATTCTGACAGTTTACTATTGAAACGATAAGCGTGTAACACTTAAGCATGTTATAATCTACTGTTGGATGACAATACAAACAATGGTTACAACAATAATTTTGCACTTACGAGCCACTTCAGGGCCACGTGCTTCTAGCTGCAACCCCCATTTTAGAAAAAGGCACTTCGCCAAATGACACTTTACCTTTTCCGAAATTTATATCTGGCAACTTTCCCTAAGGAGCTGTAGAGGTGTCTTTATACCCTATGAGAATTAACATGGGAGCCTTGTGAATAGCTGGTTACTAGTCACTAGATACTAGTAACACTTAACGTTATTAAGGGCACATTTTCTCCATAAAGAACACGTTCCCACATTTTCGTGTTGAGGTTTTCTTTGTTACTGGACACAAGACACCTGATTCAAACGATTTGCAAAGATTTCTACCCCATGGAGAATTTACACCAGTATGCTGAAATAACGTATAAGTTGGTTTCAGTTAAAAGACACAGTCTGCTAGTGAGCCGCCATCTGACAACAATTACACTCTAACAATTACGCTCTAACAATTAAGCTCCAACAACAATAAAACGTCTACTTGGCGGCGACACACTAGCGTGTGTCAAGATATGCGTTTAGCTGAAACACGGATTCTATCATTTTTCCCATCAACTTTTTAGCAAAGACATAACACGTGCACGAAGAATGATCTGGGGTTTGCTGAGTGGCATTGTTGCCTAATTACAATGGTTAAAACAATGTAAAACAATCGAACTGATCTTTCAGGGTGCCGTAACTCCGGAATGGCTCGACCAATCGAAGTGGTTTCTGTGAGGATGAAGCCCAAAGAAATTTCTGGCTTAGATCATGTTTCAGATTTTGGGTAGGTGGAGTAGTTTTGTCTGAAACCGTGTCACACATGAACAAGAACAAGAACATGCACAAGATCAAGAACCACAACAACAACAACAAAAAGTGAACAGTTTTCAAATTTACGTGTGTGTATAAAAGTTGGTATAAATATACCTTCCATACCTATCTACTATCTAGCCAAGTTTGGTCGAAATATATTGAATAGGAAATTCGAAATTAATAGTTTTAGTTTTGCTGGAGAGAGGACTTCATCAAGGACCACGCTACGCCATACCTCTTCAGCTTTAAATGGGCGTAGGATGGTCCCAATCCAAGTTAAACGATTTTGATGGAAAGAATAGATCCATATCTTTCAGAAAATCCTAAGCATGTCCATTTCGGGCTATTAGAGGAGTCGCAAGAGCACTTTCAATTCGAAAATCATCTTATGTTTTCGCTACTATACCATTACTTTTCACCTTTAACTTTCGTGAGGCCGATCCGTATATAAGTTAAACGATTTTTGTTAGGATTGATGGAAAGAATAGATCAGCACCTTTCAGAAAATCTTAATCACGTCCATCTGAGCTATTAGAGGGGTCGCAAGAACACTTTGAATTCGAAAATCACCTTGAATTCGTAAATCACCTTGCATTTTTCCATTACCCCATTACACTTCACCTTTACGTGGGCGTAGGACGGTCCCTATCTAAATTAAATGATTTAGATTAGGATTGACGGAAAGAATTAGATCCCCAGCTTTCTGAAAAACCTAAGCAAGTCTATTTTGGACTATTAAAGGGGTTGTAGGAGTTCTTTCAATTCGAAAATCACCATACACTTTTGCCGCTATGCCATCACCTCTTCACCTTTAAATGGGTGTAGGACGGTACCTTTTTAAGTTACAATAACTGTTGCGATTGATGGAACGAATTGATCCCCACCTTTCATAAAATCCTCAGCATGTCCAATTCAGGCTATTAAAGGGCTCGCAAGAACACAAAAATCACTATAACAACCAGTTGAAAAAGAGAACGTTTTCGCTAATTAAGGGTGATACACTTCAAATACAATTTTAGGGTTGAAAGGCTACATTTATGTAAAAGATGTACAAGTCCAGAATTGTGTTGACGGTTCAGGAGTTACTCCTCACTCCCCCCCCCCAACCCCGAAAACGGTTTATGGGCTGTAATTCCGTAACCGTCAACAAATCAAAAGCATAATGTGACGCAAAAACGTTCAGTACATTATTCTGGACACAATTCTGGACTTTTACATCTTTTACGTGAAGGCAACCTTTGAACCCCAAAATTGTATTTAAAGAATATCACCCTTAATTCGGGCGAACGATCCTTTTTCAATAGGTAGTTATAGTGATTTTCGTTTTCAGAGAGCTCTTGTGAGCCTCTAATAGCCCTAATTGAACATGCTTAGGATTTTCGGAAAGTTGGGGATCGATTCTTTCCATTAATCGTAATCGAAATTGTTTAAGTTAAAAAGGAACTGTCCTACACCCATTTAAAGGTGAAGTGGTAATGGCATAGCAGCGAAAGCGTATGGTGATTTTCGAATTCAAAGTACTCTTGGGAGCTCTCTAATAGCCAAAAAAAAAACATGCTTAGGATCTTCAGAAAGCTGAGGATCTATTCTTTCCATCAATCCTAATCTAAATCATTTAACTTTGATAGGGACCGTCCTACGCCTATGTAAAGGTGAAATGTAATGCCGTATTGGAAAAGCGCAAGGTGATTTTCGAATTCAAAGTGCTCTTGTGACCCCTCTAATAGCTCAAAATGGACATGATTAAGATTTTCTGAAAAGTGTGATCTATTCATTCCACCAACCCTAACCGAAATGGTTTAACTTAGATAGGGAACGTCCTATGGCCATTTAAAAATGAAGAGGTAATGGCATAGCAGCGAAAGCGTGTGGTGATTTTCGAATTCGATATGCTTTTGCGATTCCTCTAGTAGCCCGAAATGGACATGCTTAGAATTTTCTGAAAGGTGGGGATCTATGCTGTCCATCAATCCTAACCTAAATCGTTTAACTTAGATGCGGAACGTCCTAAGCCCGTTAAGAGGTGAAGAAGTAATGGTATAGCGGCGAAAGCGTATAGTGATTTTCGAATTCAGAGTGCTCTTGCAACCCCTCTAATAGCCAATGGACATTCTTACGATTTCCTGAAAGCTGTGGATCTATACTTTCCACCAATCCTAACCGAAATCGTCTTACTTAGATGCGCAATGTCCTAAGCCTGTTTAAAGGTGAAGATGTAATGACATAGCGGCAAAAGTGTATGGTGATTTTCGAATTCGTTGTGCTCTTGCGAACCCTCTAATAGCCCGAAATGGACATCATTAGTATTTTCTGAAAAGTGGGGATCTATTATTTCCACCAACCCCATCCGAAAAAGCCTGACCTAGATACGGACAGTCCTAAGCCCATTTAAAGGTGTAGAAGTAATGGTATAGTGGCGATAGGGTATGGTGATTTTCGAATTCAAAGTGCTCTTACGACCCCTCTAATGACCCGAAATGGACATGCTTAAGATTCTCTGAAAGCTGGGGATCTATTCTTTCCATCAATTCTAACCGAACTCGTTTAACTTAGATAGGGACCGTCCTACACCCACGTAATGGTGAAAGGTAATGCCGCAGTGGCAAAAACGCAAGGTGATTTTCGAATTCAAAGTGCTCTTGCGACCCCTCTAATAGCCCGAAATGGACATGCTTAGGATTTTCTGAAAGGTGGGGAGCTATTCTTTCCATATTGTTTAATTGTTTCGAAAAGCACTTAGTGATAACCTCTGTAAGTGTTTTCAAATTTTTTAGAATAAATATAAAAAACAATTGTTGCGGTCTAAGAGCACTGTACGTTTTTGTATTGATTTGCCTACGCCTTATTTTTCTAAATCACTTCCGGCTGACATATTTACATACGTTTAGTAGCATTGTAAAGGTGGCTTAATTACAAACGTGTTTTAATCATCCAGAAGCCGATACAACTCTTTTGGAATCCGATAATACAGTTAAAAGCATAACGGAATGTTGAATTTCATCAAAAAAACGGCCATATTGGAAAATGGCGTCTGCAAAATTCGGATGAAGTTTCTCAGATGTCTACCTCTGTTTTTTTAAATCTACAATAATGTGCCTGACCACTGTAACAGGTTTCATCCGTCCACTCAAAAATTCCTACGGGGGTATAGGCCAGGGACAGGACTACCTATGCGGCGAAACAGCTTGAAAATTGTTGGAAATGGGCGGTCTTAGTGCCCTGACAAGTAATAGTTGTATTTCAATCAAGTGCACAGACTGTATCAAGGTGATAAAAGTGCGTGAAAATCGTTGATTTCAGCTAACTACTGACTACTGACTACTGACTACTGACTAATTCCGCTCATATAAAATAAGTTATGCGACAGCTACGAATGAAATTTGGTATTCAGCACTCTTTTACCTCCAATACTTGCCTTTTAAGGTTAGACGTTTGGGGGTGCATTAACTAAAAAGATTGCAATCATTTGTAATGCTATTTTTCTGTATGTTGGGAAAACGCCACCGGTGATCAAAATAAGCATTAGTCGTTATTAGTGTTAACGAATAACAATGCAAACGGACTGCCAGAAATAATCGGCAACACAACATTGTTGATAAAATGCACGCGCATGCATGCATGGCTTCGGGCCACTAAGCTCTTAATAAATCCGCAGTCTGCGCTACTTATTGTTGATGGTTGAATGGAAAGCAGTTTGCTTTAATTTATATGATTGAAGTCCTCATTCCAGCGAAACTAATAAAAAAATTAATATCTCCGGTCGTATTCAATATTTTCGACCAAACTTGGCCAGATAGTAAATAAATGGGCAGTGGCAAAACATAAGACGCTACAAAAAAAAAACTACAAAAGAAGTGAAATCTAAAACAAAACCCACAAGGGTGAAAGAACCCGCCAAGTTTCAGCCAATCAAAGTAGTGATATCAGAGACAAAAAGGCTGCCACCAAGTTACTACATTAGTTGCCAAGCTAATCCCACCTACTATTACCTCACACGTTAAATCAAAAACTTGACCATTGCTACTATCGGTTTTTTATTTAACCTTTGATCTAATACTCGGTGGGATTAGCTTGGCAACTAATGTAGTAACTTGGTGGCAGCCTTT
>JAHWFP010267446.1:25995-37651 GCA_023313725.1 Lithobius niger | reverse complement strand
TCTCAGTTGGCATTGCGCCTAATAGACAAGCCAGCGTGAACGCATTAATTGTGTCGTCACAAACCGGACTGATTCTCGTAATTTAATATCACAATTTATAATTTTCTAGACTAGTGTCTTGTAATTTTGCTTCGGCGATCTATTGGAATAATTAATTTTAATTTGTATTGCATTAGTCTTTTAGAACTTTGATCTCATAGTAATTATTAGCAAATGATTTAAATCAGTACTGTCCACACACAGATAAAACTTCAAGGTCATTGTAGGCGCGAAAAGGATCATATAGGAACGGTTTGTTCTTAAATATAGTTAACAATATTCAACAGAAAATCTCCTAGACGCCACATTTTAAAACGAATATTTAGCAAGGGAAAGACTAACGGGTAAGTAAATAGACTTTGGGGCCGTACTTGATGTGGAGGATCAAGCAAAATGGCTCTGGGAGGTATATCCCTTTAAAACTTCTCAAGAGAATGTTTCTGTACACGTGCAACCTCCAAATCCTAGTTTACTTGTGAAGTTTAACCTCGACTCCTCTCAGTTCATTGAGAATCTATTTAGAGTAATTTTAAATCCACGCAAAACCGAAACTGGTATAAGAGCAGCCGCCGAGTTTTCAAAAAGGGTAGGCCTTTCAAAGTAGTGATATCATTCAACCAGGGAAAGGCCGCCAAGGTTAATCCTATTAGCCAAGTTAATCGCACGGAATAATACTTTGGACGTTAAATGAAAACTTGAAGATTGCTACCGCTAGTAGCAATCTTCTAGTTTTCATTTAACTTTCGAACTATTAATAGGTGCGATTAACTTGGCTAATAGGATTAACCTTGGCGGTCTTTCTCTGGTTGAATGATATCACTACTTTGATCACTACTGACCAGGGAAAGACCGCCAAGGTTAATCCTATTAGTCAAGTTAATCGCACCTATTAATTAGTTCGAAAGTTAAATGAAAACTAGAAGATTGCTACTAGCGGTTGCAATCTTCAAGTTTTCATTTAACGTCCAAAGTATTATTCCGTGCGATTAACTTGGCTAATAGGATTAACCTTGGCGGCCTTTCCCTGGTTGAATGATATCACTACTTTGAAAGGCCGACCCTTTTTGGAAACTTGGCGGCTGCTCTTATACCAGTTTTGGTTTTGGGTGGATATCACAACTTTCATGGGCCTGTGAAATGTCTGTCTACCTTTTTTGTCTGGAGTGTCTATAAATTTTCTAATTCATAATTTTTACGTTTGCCATTGCCCTATTAGCCGTTACACCAGCCAAATGGACATGGTTTGGCTTATTGTATGCCCGTGTTTCACATGCTTAAGTCTATTTAACCCGACTTTTGAACGCACTGGCTAACAAACGCTGATTTTCGTTCACTTTGCTCACTCAATCAGCGCATCCTCCTTCACTTCGCCCTCCCGAGGTTAACGGTAATCATTCAGTCATGAACACAGACTACAAACTCACGGAATGGTAAATGTTTATACAGTTCTAATATTCTGGTGGCAGACGATGAGTACTAAAACTAATCAACTCACTAGATGTTTAAAATTACTCGCCACTTACACTGGACTGCAAGAACAGTAAGTCTACATAAAATAAAATGTCCGCGTCACGTTATTGAGGACACTTTTTCTCCATAAAGAACACGTTCCAACCTGTGCTGAGGATGTGCATTTTGTTTCCTAATCTTCTTTCCAGCAAAATTGTCCCTTTTATCGTGATGGGGCAGATGATTCAGTTTGGATTCGTGTACCGTAAAAAAAAAAATGACCAAACCTTTGCAATAAAAGATATAGATATTCTGTCTCTTAGTGAACCACCTATTTGCAAAGACAGTGCATTCTGACAATTAACTATTTAAACGATACGCGTGTAACACTTAAGCATGTTATAATCTACTGTTGGATGACAAAACAAACAATTGTTACAACAATAATTTTGCACTTACGAGCCACTTCAGGGCCACGTGCTTCTAGCTGCAAACCCCATTTTAGAAAAAGGCGCTTCCCCATACGAAGCTTTACCTGTCTGCTGAAATTTAGATGTGGCAACTTTCCCTAATGAGCTGCAGAGGTGTCTTTATACCCTATGAGAATTAACATGGGAGCCTGGTGATTAGCTAGTTACTAGTTACTAGTAACACTCAACGTTATTTAGGGCTCATTTTCTCCATAAAGAACACGTTCCCACATTTTCGTGTTGAGGTTTTCTTTGTTACTGGACCCAAGACACCTGATTCAAACGATTTGCAAAGATTTCTACCACATGGGGAATTTACACCAGTATGCTGAAATAACGTATAAGGTGGTTTCAGTTAAAAGACACAGTCTGCTAGTGAGCCGCCATCTGATAACAATTACACTCTAACAATTAAGCTCCAGCAACAATAAAACGTCTACTTGGCGGCGACACGCTAGCGTGTGTCTAGATTTATTGTAAGCTATATTTGTGGTAATGATTATGTTGGGGTGTCCTGTAGCCCCCCCCCCCCCCCCCCCACCCGTATTACCAGTGAGCTTCATGTATCCTATCCTTTTAAACGGAAAAAAATAATTTAGTTTCGTGGAAATCTTAGTGCTAATTTTAAAACTCGCACAGAGTGATAGAAATTTAGACTTTTTTTCCTTCGAGATCGCTCTTTCCCACATAAGAATGCTGAATTAGGGAGAGGGTTTTATGCGGAATTTTCTCAGCGCAATTTTTAAAATATGGTTGACTAACAAAAAAAAATCCGTTATTAAGGTTCGCAATCCAAATAACGTATCATGTCACGCAAGAAATCTCGTAATATTAATGGGCTAGATTTAATAAAAAAAAAAAAAGGAAATGAATTTGCTCAACTAAATACTGATTTGCTACGCGATTTAGCGAGGCCTTGAAACTCCATGACTAAGATGGGGGTCGAGATTACTAAATCTTGGGGACTGGCCGACCAAACCCCCGTCCCGGGTGGGGGGGGGGGGATTGAGGCCTAATGGCGCGTCGACAACTTGGTCATTAGCGCCAACCTCAGTCACAGTGCAGTGGTCCGGTTGCCACTGCACCACACATTACAGAGATGTTATTCAAACTCCTAATCTAATTCTTGTCATACATCTGTATCGCCTGCAAAAATTGAAAAACACCGGACAGGAGGACAGACTTATCGCCTAATTGACGCGCAATGTCATGCGGAAGATGGAAACGACGACGAACACCATCGAGATGGCGACAATCAACAAGGAAGTGCCGGACCGTAAGTGGCCGTCGACACCAATAACATTCAGGAGGGTCAACCCCCCCCCACCGCGAAACGGTGAGTAAGTCGGGTGTGACCAATGCGCAAACGGGCCAACACTACCTCCTCAAAGCGACTGCGGCGACACGCCGGGTGCCCCGCCTCGACAGTGCCTTTAATAGCTCGTAATTTATTACCGTCTTGTCTGTCCCACAAGGTTTGCCAAAAAGCGTGCAACCTCAGACACAGAGTTGGAAAGGCGTCTGAGGGAACAAGGCTGAGATCCCTACCGAGAGGGCCAGAAAGGGCCCCTTTCGCAGCAGAATCAGCTTGCTCATTTCCACCTATCCCAACATGGCCCGGGATCCAGCAGAAAGTCCCGGATGGTTTTTCTTCAGCCGTCTGTAAGAAGCATGCTGTAGAATTGTGTGTGCCACTTTCAAAAATTGTAGATTAATTATAAAAACCTGGTATAGTTCCATCATGTTGGAAGAAAGCACATGTTACACCTGTCTTCAAGAAGGGTAATGCTGCCGATCCATCAAATTATACACCGATTTCGTTGATTTCTGTACTACCATGTAGAATTACTGAGAATGTTATACGAAACCTGCACATAATGACCTTCCTTTTGAGAAATGGCTTATTATCCAAAGACCAATTTGGTTTTATGTCAGGAAGATGTACTGTTCTTCAACTGCTTCAGTTTCTTGATGACTGGTCTAAGGCTTTGGAATCTAGGAGCCAGTTGATGTTGTGTTATAATTTACTTTACTAGGCATTTGTCTAATTACAACACCACAAGCTTTGCTATAAATTGGCAATTATTGGTATTGGAGGAAACATTCTTAAATGGATCAAATATTTCTTGGCAAGCAGAACACAGCAGGTTTGTGTGGAATCAGCCAATTCTCGAGAAATTTGTGTTATCAGTGATGTACCTCAAGGATCCATATTGGGACCCCTGCTGTTTGTCATTTATATTAACGATCTGAAACTTGAGCAATCTCCAGTAAGGACCCCTAAATTTGCTGATGTTAAATTTTACATTCGTGTGAAACATATAAAGGACCGTTTGACCTTGACGTCATCTTTAGCAACGCTTGAAATATGGTCTGAAAAATGGCAGTTACCAATTTCAAGCTCCAAGTGTAAGATTTATCATAGAGAATCCAAAAATAGCAAAATGAACTACCAGTTGCTTAGTGAAGTACTGGATCATATCGTTGACGTCAAGCACCTTGTTGTGTGGGTCAGTCGTGATTTAAAAAGTAGTTCTCATTGTAATCACATTTCAAAAACTGCAAGACAAAGAAAGCATGGCGATGATAAGACGTTGTCTCAATTCTGGTGATGCTAATGCTTTAATCTGGGGATTTATAGTTTTTGTGAGGCCAATTCTTGATTACGCAAGCCCAGTCTGGTCAAAACATTTGGTTAAGGATGGTGACCACGCTGAATCGGTTCAGCAGTGTTTCACCAAGTTCTTGCCTGGTCTTAAAAACAAGAGTTATTCTGAATGCTTAAAAATATTGAATTTAGATTCTTGAATTAAGGAGGTTAACATAGTCACCTAAAGTTAACATAGTCACTTCCACATAATCTGACTGGTGTAAATTGTTGTTCCTTAAAGTTAGAGGATGTGACCGTACAAGAGGCCACTCTCTTAAACTCGTGGGACACGTTAGGAGAGATTCCTGTTGATATTTCTTTTTCCAGTGTTGTTAATGTTTGGAATGCATTACCCTCAGACGTGGTAATGGCTCCCTCCATAACCGAACTGACTTAGGAAAGTTGATCTTTCTGGATACATTAGGTGAACTTGGTGGTGTAAAATGACTAGACCCTTTGGCTTATTTCTTGTCGAAATCTTGTTTACTTGCATGTTTGCTGGGGCCAATGGGCAATCTTAGTCTTGTGTGTCTAATCTTACATAGGTGGACATTATCTATGCCTTGTAATTATATTTCCTGTTCCTGCCTCTGGAACTTTCTAGAACTTTCTATTACCCATAATACCCTGGCCATTTCGCGGTTGTCAGGGGTTACCAAAACGTATTTAAGCAAGGGGGCCAACATGGAAAATCAGAAAGCCTTAGGGCCAGCCAACTGGCTGGTCCTCCCTCGACCCCTGCTAGGTCTCCTAGTTAGGGGTATTTTTGGCTGTTAGGCCTTTAGTAGGCCCAATTTTGGTTAGGCTATTTTCCCCCAACCTAAACTAGCCTTTTTATTAAGCCTCTGAACCCTAGCTTAACCCGAAAGTTCCCCAGCTTCCCTTAGAAGAATTTATTCAGTCTAATTTTGGTTTAGCTCTGCCACTTTGTTATTTTTCGTCATTTTTTTTAATTTTTCTTTCTTTTACACATATTCAAACACGATTAGAGCCTCCGGCTTGCTATTTTTAGTTTTACACATATTTTATGACTGTAAAATTTTAATTGTCTTAGGCCTATCATACTGATTGTCATGACTTATTGTCTAATTAATACATTGTTAAATTGGGTTATGTGAATTTTAACCTAGGCTAGCTGTAAGTATTCTTCCTAGTATTCTTCAATGTATCCTTCCTAGCCCTTATGCGTGTTTTTGCTAAATGTTCAAATTATCGTTTTTAAACGAATTGAAAATCAGGTAGACATGTCTCCAAATGAAAGGTCAGATTGGAATGAAATTTGCCAATGTTTTTGTTATGTTTTATTATGTTTGTTTTTATATTTTTCACCTTAAATAGGCTGCCACTTTATTGCAAGTTTATTCCCAATTTATTACCACTTTATTACACTGATTTATTGCCGCTTGATTAGCTTTTTCGAAATTATCGATCTAACACTCACCGTTGTAAATTTGGAACATTGAATACTAAGGATTTAAACGAAACATTCACTTTTCTGCTGGTAATCCAGGGAACTTTAAAACATTTCATTATCACCGCATTTTAACCATTATACAGACATGCAGACAATCGAAAAAAAAAGAAGATTCTATTAAGGACACACATTTATTTCATCTGAAACATAATTCATGCAGAATTACCTTAAACGCGGCGAACAAAGTGGCATCTACACTATAGGAACAGAATCTGTAGTTTAAACCTCAAATCATCATAGCATGATGAAGCGGTTTATATAAAACGAAAGTAAACAGCAGACCGCGTGTTTATACGCAACATGAAACAATATACTGCTGCGTCTAATATTTTCAAGGTTCCTGGTTGTTATGATAACTTGAATAGGCCTATCCTCAAAAGCAACTCGATGCAGGTGCCACTTACAACATAAAACGGCAGCTAAAAATTAGGCCTAAAAGTTCTGAGAGCCTTTGAATTATTTATATGCTATCTACGCACCCAGGTTAACGCCTTTTTACCTATAACTGTGTAACAATGTGGAACCGAGGTGTGCACCTCAAAATTTTCGTTGAAAACAGCAACTGATTAAGCTTTTTTACAGATGCGGCATCATCAACCTTTTCAATCTTTTGATTATTGTTAAAAACTATCAATACTGCTGGTTGTCTGGCTTGCAGTTAAATGTTTTGTTATGAATATTTTTAACCTAGGAAAAATACTTTATGCTGCTATTGTCATAAACAATGTAAAAATTATTGAAGGCAGCAAGCGCAGACCAATCCAACCAGTGTAAGGCATTTTATTTTAAGCTGGTGGTGATGGAGCAAATCTTTAGTGTCGCATGCAGTTGCAGAGAGACTGCAAATAACGAAACAGTGTTAAAAAAACGAAAGTCTGTTAAAATTATTATGGAATACAGCTTACGCCTGCTAAAAAAAAGAAAGCTAAAATATGAAAAAAGCCAGCGAAGAGCACAGTGTACCTCACAACAAAAGGCCCAAACCTATCCGAGTGAGTATTGCTCACAGATTTTTAAGGAGTATTCACAAAATATGATAAAGTTATTGAAATGTTCATAAACGTAAATTTAAATAAATTTCTATTCGCCAATTTCCTGTTAAGGAAACCAATTTTCCCCCTCTTAAACTTCCGCTGAGTTTATGGATAATGTCTCATCACTGATGCAGGCTAACAGTTACTTAAAAAAAACTTGCAAACCATGATTTACATCAACGTGGCTAACAAATTAATTTTTTTTTGTAGCTAACAAAAATGGTCAGTGCTGCTTAACATGGTCTGAAATAAATCACATCTGTTTCACGCAACCTATTCCATCCGTCTTCCCACCCTGATCATCTGCCTGACACATTAAGCCGGCTCCTGAAACAATGGGTGACGTTTGATTTTTGAGTGTAGCCAGGATGAGCTGTAAACCAAAATGAAGTATAAACATACGGAACATTTTGCTACTCATAATAATAATAACAATAACAACAATAAAAGGTTTGGTGCAATAGCACACAGGTCAGGAAAGGATCCCAGAAAATCACCGACATCCAGCCAATGACAGTATTTCATTTGCGGGAAAAGAAAGGTACTTCTGGTGACAAGAGATGGTACAAAGAAGACCGCACCCAATTCCAACTGCCGGATTCCCCCAATTGCCAGTCAAGCAGTAATAAAAACAGTGTAAAATGATAAACAAGAGGGTGAAAAATGAAAGTTACGTACGTATCCTTAGACGATACGTATCCTTATGAAACGTATCCTTAGACGACTTCAGAAGAAGGAGCAACAAAGAAGAATCGGTGAATTAATTAATGTGTATAGTGCTGAGACCTTTTTAAAAATGATGATAGGTCGACCAGTGACAACTACCTTTTTTAATTATTTACAGAGGATGCAGATACTGTCGCACTCGGCAATGAGTTCCAATCTCGGGCAACTCTGAGTATGTCTACAATTCAGTCGTGCATGCGCGATGATTAAGTTGAAACTGTGGCTCCTCTTCCAGGTTACAGGACCTAATTCGAAGAAGGGTAGATCAATCAATAAGCGCCCATGGATGATCTTAAATGCTAGAGTTTTTAATGCTATCTGACAACTTACAAATTGTGTTGAAAAGACGTGTCTGCGTCACTCCTAAGAAGGGGTGAGCAGCTTGAAATCATTTTTAAATTTTTTTTCTTTTACTAATACAGCTACGTATGATAATCAAATAGTTTAGTACGTTTTGTTTAAAGGATCATGGCACCATTAGCTAGCGTTGTTTAAGGATACATTTAGGATACTATTAAATGTACTAGCTGGACCCGTGCATGCTGCACGGCGATTGAATTTCGTGGAGTTAGCCTCTCTCCCCCAACTCACACTCCCCAACCCTGTCCCTGGTCCCCCGAGTGCCTTCGTAAACCACTGCACGCTCTCCGGCAGTGTAGGGTTTGTATACCGCCCGCCCTTCCTCCAGTACCCTCGGTATTTGTTCTCTCCCCCCGCCCCCCGGAACACCCTGCCACCCCACACCCCACTGCACGCCCTCCGGCGCATCGTGGCGTTTTCAATTTCTTCCCCCCCCCCCCAATCTGCACACCCCGCTCCCTCTCAGGCCGGCCGATCACCCTCCAGCAGTGGCGGGTCTGTATACCTCCCTGCCTTTCTCCTCAGCCCCCCTGGTGTTCGGTTAAAAATTTATTAACCTCCCAAAAAACACCCATCCCTTCCGGTACCTTCCCCCCTTCTGCTTGATGCGCACATTCAGTAAGCACTTATTGTGAACTCCCTTCTCATCCCCCCTTCCCCTCCCCTCGTGTCCAAACAAAGCGAATGATGGTTCCAATTCCACTACTGACCCATACAATCCTTAAAAAAAAGTATCTGCAATTAAGTCGTGGAAATTTTGGCACAGCCCCCAAAAAGACGCATACCTGTGTTTTATTGAATCCTTTAAAAAATGCTATCACTGAGTAAGTCAGCATTCAGTATGCAAGCACCTGCTGTATGTGATTGTTTCCGTCAACTTTGAAACAATTCATGTGTGATATCTTTAACAACAAAAGAGGGCCATTGGGGTAATAATTGTTGCTACTTTGAAACAATTCCGCTCAGCTCTGAAAGCCTGCATCCACGAAATAAACAGACCATTCTATCGTTAATAGCTGCCAATTTCGAGGCCAACAGGTCTCGAAATTAAAAACGTAGCTCAGTTTGTTTTAATTGTCGGTTG
This sequence comes from Lithobius niger, assembly GCA_023313725.1. NCBI lineage: Eukaryota > Metazoa > Arthropoda > Chilopoda > Lithobiomorpha > Lithobiidae > Lithobius > Lithobius niger. Next base: position 28,365 of record JAHWFP010267446.1, on the reverse strand, counting down.
CTCCTGCTAATTCCTGAGGTTGGGTATTATATTAGTAGATAAATTATAGCTGTCAAATACGATGCTAAAGCTATGCCAGCAACGTTCGCTACAACAGATTCTTGAAATCAAAATTAATTGAACTCTGGTAAATTTTTAAACATGTCACATGATCTAGTAGTGTGACCGTAAATTAAGCAAAAGTAAATGTGTGAAATTCCAACACTTCATTAAAAATTACCGAGACCCAGGTAAGGTGTGCAATAGACTGTGCGTTGCTGCCAAGAAAGTTGAAAATCAATGTACCGGAGAAACTGAAGAGAAAAACTGTAACAGTTTCAATGACAAAACTGTACAGCAGTGGCGGATTTAAGGAAATAACCTGGTGGGGGAGGGGGGGAAGCAAAGCCCTACAAGGCTCCCTGCCCCGCCCGAAATTCTGAGGACTTTTTATTTTTTAGCTAGCTGAAACTTCGATACGTTCTTTATTATTATGCCCCTTCCACACTGGGGAAAAAGTCCGGACCCGGCGACGGGCCCCTCGGGCCCGAGGCTGACCTGTCCACATTCGACTCCGACGTGGATCCGGACCCGACCCCGACCTTCAAGTCCGGCTTGAGGTCGGGACTTGAGACGCTGATCCCGACCCCGTGTTTCAGTGTGGAAAGGGTCGGATCGCGGGCCCACGCATTAGGATAACGTTTTGATTCTTGAAGCGCTGATAAGCAATAGCGAAGTAGAGGGAAAGCAGGAGGAGGGGACGAGAAGGGGTAGGGAAGAAATCTACAACGATGGCGCCGAAAACGATGTAGCGAGAGAAAGATGAACTAAAGTCCGGACCTTGGACACGACGTCGGAGTTCAGTGTGGAAAGGTGTAAGGAAGGGAGGAAGTCGGTTTTTGCCTGTCGGGATCCAGTGTGGAAGCAGCTTTAGCTTTATTTTAGCACTCCTGCCTGGGAAGTGAAGGCCCCTTTTACCGTGAAGGCCCATTTATGAGACCCTGGGGGCACCGCCTTCCTTGCCCCCCCCCCCCCCGTTAAATCCACCCCTGCTGTGGAGGATTAAACGGCCGTAATAATGCTGCCCACAGAATCTTCTAATTCACACCATATGTGAATTTTATGGAATTCCGGGAAAAGTGAATCGAATTGTCAAGCATCCAAGAAGAAGAAAAGTATGTTTGAACTCTTTGACGGCTATTATAACACCTGAAATCGTAACATTCACTACATTAAACTTCTGTAATTCTCTTATATATTTAACCATTATACAGCCTATGTAGAAGCACCATCATACTCCGTAGCCTAACCATTGTAATCTTCGGTTTACCTATTGAATCCTGTAACCAATGATGTGGATGGTAATTAACCACTATCGTTCATGTAACTTGCATGGGCAACGATGTGCAATTTTCATTTTGTTGGATGATTTATTGATAAACAGATTTGTTGCCAAATTTGGGACTAATTCGTAACCAGTGAGCGAGGGATATGACGAGCGTACTCTAAACTGCCCAGAATTTGAAGGTGATCCTTCCCTTTAAGCATTTGTTTAACTGGATTCATGTGCTGAAATAATGCTCTAAATTGTATTTTTTTTATCAAAGAAGAGTGTATTCAGAGAGATTGACTGATAGTTGAAGAAGTTATTATTTAAAAAACGTAATTACTTTAAAAGCAGAGTTAATTCCTAAACGCATTTTATGCCTGAAAGTCAGTTTCCTTTTGAAACCAAACTCAGCAGCAAACACTTTGCCTTTTATCCCTCCCCCCTTCCCCCGCCCCACTGTCTCTCTTGACCAGATACGGCACAGACGCTAAGCAGTTCTCGTTGTCAAGGAAACAACGTGTTTTCAATATGAGATCGCCTCGCCAGTTGGCAGCATCTTGATGAAATCAAGATTATCTTGTGTGTGCAAACAGTCATGTGGTGTGCCTTGCGAAATATCTTTAAAAGGGCGAGAAATGGCGAAGTTAAGGCCCAGCGCAAATTGGGCAACCAAACGACAGAGCAACCAGCAGCCAGGAGCAAACAGCTTGTCAGCAGCAGCAGTTGGCAGCCATATTGACTGATGAAAATGGCCGCCTGAAGCCATTTTCGGGACACCGGTAGCCATGTTGCCCGTCTCTGAACAATCGAACCCATTCAACCAGGTTGCGGGGAACCAGTGGTTTTCACCTCCAAAACGAGGCTACATCCTGGCATTTCTGCAAACATGGCGCTTGTAATTTATTGGTCCACTTCGCAAGAAACAAGACGTAGGCAAGAAACAACTTATAATCCAAGAACGTATTTGCACAATTGACGATCGAGTTGGACAATTATAAAAAAAATGTGTATTTTATATTAGATAAGCCTATTATGTGGGATTAAAAGCCTCCACGGGGCTA
>JAHWFP010267445.1:0-23394 GCA_023313725.1 Lithobius niger | reverse complement strand
GCATCCATCACAAATCACCGCTTCAGCCATGCCGACGCAAATGAACAACATAATTTCCGTTTACTAATGTTCTGGTCGAAATCAAGTTTTCTTGTTGTGCTCCCATCGTCGCGCGTTATGGCGGCCTAACCACGGTTGTCAATAGCGTTTTAACGTGTTTTAAAACTTATTTTATAAAAGAAAAAAGCGTTTGCGCAAGTTTTCGTTATGATTTTTTGAACCGCAACGACGAAAGGAATCGACAGGTAGTTGAATTATGTCGATAGCTTGAAAAGGCGTTGTTCTATATAATTACCCAAGTGTTATATCTGTGAGTAGCGCAACGAAATCTTTGCCCATTTAATTTAGCGCAAGTTTTCTGTGTTTAATCTGTAATTTTGCAGCGGAACGTGGCATTTGCGTTTACTCGGTAGGCTAACGCTCGGATTACCAGTTGCTTCGTCTACTATTAACGGTGCGAAAATCGGTGGGTCCGTTTCTGAAAGATAACTAGACGCTCTATGAATTTTTGTAATTTTATTTCAGCCTCCGACAATCTGCACCAACATTTCAATGTCTGTCAAGTCATTAAAAGGAACAGGTTGGTTATTGCCTCTTACGGCCGTACCACAGTATTTACCTTTTGAAATCTCCACCTTTTAATTTGTAGTCTGAATTTGAGCAGAGGAGAGGAGGAGGTACCACAGCTGCACAAACGAAGGGCGACTTAGCTTAGTCGGCCTTCCCAAGCAAGGCTTGTGGTTTATCGAGCATTATACCACACGCATATGGTTCTCGGCATGGATTTCGAACATTGAACCATTGTTACAAAGCCATTGTCGAGAGAACCCACTTCGGAATCAACTAGAATGCAATGACACAAGCAGATTTTATGCTTATTCATGCTTATTTCAGCACTTTTTCATACTTATGAGTAATATACCTGTGGAGTCGTCACTTGTGTGCTCCACAATGGCAGCCATCAATTTCATGTCAATATGTTAACCCTACCAAGATACCCCTTTAACTACTAATAGGCTCTTCTATAATTATATATTGTATTAAGTTGCATCACATGACTTCCTGTTATAATTGTATTTAAAGAGAAGTAAACAGGAAGTTCGCTGTCTTATCAGCTGTAGCCTACACTCTGGTAGTCCGTGTGTTTATTACCATTGGTGCCCACGCTGGGCTAAGGTGTGTCCCCGCCTAGGACATCACAGTTGGCGACGAGTCCGGTACCTTTGGTAATCTTTAAAAACTTAAGCTTAACTGATAGGTCTTCAACCACATCTTTGCTCCATATTTGTGGTAAGTTGCAAATTTTTTTCATTTTGGCAATGAAAATTAGTGCTCTGAATTCCTATCAGAGTTTAAACTTTTTCAAACAGTGTTATTTTGACGTGGTAGTGCTGTGTGGTACGAAATGATAATAGTTGAATTTAGTACCTTAACAACTAGAACCGAAGTGGGCAATTGGATTTATTATGGTTAATTTTACCTTGGCAGTGTTCTAGAGCGACGCACTGGCGTGTCCGCACAGGCAGTACTATAAACCTGAAGGTTCGAAAAATGCGCTGCTAAATTAACCCTTGTAAATTCGATTGTGCCATTGCCCATATTCGGGCTAGTGTGTGCCGGTGTAAAATTTAACACCGTAGGTCTATGCTCAAACTTAGTGAAATCTGGTCTGTGCTGAGGCTTAGGCCAGAAGTGTTGTTTTGTAAAACGTTGCAAATGGTGAACGTAAAACATTTTTTCAAAGCCTAGTCCCTTTAAATTTAACTTGTAGGCAGTTAATTTATACAACTAGGTAGGCTACAGTCAAGCTTGATTTATTTCTGTGTTTAAATAAGTGACCGGTAGTCTTGAGTGCTCCAGTTTAATCCTTGCATGTTAAACAGGATTGTAATTAAATTTAATTAAATTTAATTTTGTAGGCTTATGCCAAAGACAGGTGTCGGTAGCAAACCACCTGTAACTGCTAAAGTTAGCAGTGAAAGTGAAACTGAAAATAATTCAGTAGTGAACGCAAGCGTTAATGAAGCTAGTTCTAATTTAAATCTAAATTTAGAATCTAGTGATAGTGAAGACGACGTCAACATGGGTTCGTCTAAAACCGCTGGTTTATTTTCGGAATTCGATTGCGAGTCTGACACATGGGAGAAATACTCCAGCCGAATTCGTTACTTTTTTTTAGCTAAAGAAATACCAGCAACCAAGCAAGTTAATTTTCTAATGGCATCTGTGGGCCAGAAAATGTTTGATAGAATTCTTAATATCCTCTCACCTGATTTGCCCGACTCATTAACATTTGATGAGCTCGTTAAAAAAGTTTTAGACGACATTGAGCCAGTGCCCTCAGTGGTATCTGAGCGTGTTAAATTCTTTAGAAGATCGCAAAAATCAGATGAGAGTATCGGGGAATATTTAGCTGCCTTAAAGCTAATGACGAAGTATTGTGACTTCGCAAAAATTAAAGACATTAACAGCGAAATGATTAGGGATCGCCTAATTGGGGGGATCCAATCAGAAGTCATTCAACGCGAGTTGTTGAAGCAGACTCTGGATTTAAAGGCTACAACATCCTTAGCTTTATCCTTAGAATCTGCTGAAACAGACCAAAGCGTTTTGAGAAGCCTTTCTAAAGCTGTTAACTACGTAGCTAAAAAATCGGGCAAAACATCAAGTAGGCCTAAATCCACTAAGGATTTCATTTGCTATTGTTGCGGCAAAAATGGCCACGTGAAAACACGTTGTAAATATCGAGACTATACTTGTGGCCGTTGCCACACTGTCGGCCATTTAAAAGCCGTGTGCCGAAAAGCTAGTCATTCGAATAGAACTTTAAAATCACTCGACCACCCTAAAGCAAGTTCTAGCACAAATTTTAAGGCTAGGCCGAACACAAAACAAAAGTATAGCTACAAAAAACGCGTCAACAAACTCGAACGCGATAGCGAAAGTGATAGTGAAGAAGGCCAGGATGTTGAAGCCGAAAATTCAGAGTCTGGTTCCGGGTCTGATAACGATTCAGACAACGACTATCTTGTACTGAAAAATAATACTCTTGGACTGAGTCAGGCTGCGGACCAGATTTCAATTCCCCTACAAACCAACAAAATAATAGTAGTAGTTAATTCTATGAAAATCCATAAATGGAAAATGCCAGTCTGCCTAAATGGTGTCAAGCTAGAAATGGAACTTGATTCCGGGGCAGATGCATCCATTATCCCTATTGAGTGGCATCAAAAATATTTTGCGGACTGTCCTTTAAAACTCAGTCCGTACTCGATACACTCATACACTGACGGAATTGAGAACACGATTTACACTGTAAGTCTGAAGGTTGAAGTTCAAGGTCAAATCGAACATTTGGATGCTTTAGTTTCAAAATTATATAAACCTGCATTAATGGGAAAGGATTGGCTTTCTATTTTTCGAGTTAATTTCCATCCTTTTTACGACCTACAAACGAAAGTGAAACCTAAGAAAAGTGTTAAGAAAATTAAAACTAGCATTACGCCAGTTGACACTTCCGAAATAGTGAAGGGTTTCCCGGAGCTATTTTCTGAAGGCATGGGTAAATTTAAGAATTTTAAAGCCAAAATTCATTTAAAACCTGATGCCAAGCCTGTGTACAGTCGTGTAAGACCGGTTCCGTTAGCACTCAAAGAAAAGGTTAACCAAGAAATTCGTAGATTGGTTGGCCTTGGAATTCTAGAGCCTGTGGAAACTTCTCAGTGGTCTACGCCGATCGTCATAGTTCACAAAGCGGATGGTCAAATCCGAGTGATTGGTGATTATAAAACCACCGTGAACCCTCAACTCGAAGTCGACCACTATCCAGTTCCCACGGCCGCAGAATTATTCAGTGAATTAGCAGGCAGTGACACTTTTTCCCTTATCGATCTTAAGGATGCATTTCTGCAAATTGAACTCGACAAAGAGTCACAAGAAGCTTTGACAATAAATACACCCCTGGGTTTGTTTAGATGGCTTCGCGTACCCCTGGGTCTGGCGTCCAGTCCTGGAATTTTCCAGAGGGTAATGACTCAAGTCACCAGTAAAATCCCCAAATGTCTCCCGTTTTATGATGACATCCTGGTGAGCGGGAAGGGGGGTGAGCATGACGAATCGTTAAATAAACTGTTAAATGCTTTACAAGATGCAGGAGCCAAACTTAGGATCGAGAAGTGCAAACTGTCGCGGCCTGAATTAAAATATTTAGGCCACATGATAAATGCAGAAGGCTTGCATACACTCCCTGAGGTTATCGAAGCAGTCACAAACGCTCCTAACCCAACATGTATTCAAGAGCTACAGAGCTTTCTGGGTTTTGTAAACCATTACTCAAAATATCTACCGAATCTCGCTCATATTCTGTCACCAGTAACACGTTTGTTAAGCCCAAGTGTGAAGTGGGTTTGGGGGGCAGAATGCGACCGAGCCGTGAGTAAAGTAAAAGAATTATTTCTTAAATCAAAAGTTCTGGTTCATTACGATCCGAAATTAAAGCTCAAACTCGTTTGTGACGGCTCACCCTACGGAATAGGCTCGTGCCTGATGCATGTCATGAAAAACGGTGAATCACGGCCGATAGCTTTCGCTTCACGTAAACTCACTCAAGCGGAAAGAGGCTACTCACATTTTGACCGGGAAGCGCTCAGCGTGGCTTGGGGAGTGAAACGGTTTCATGAATACGTTTATGGTCAGCGATTCATACTGCAGTCTGATCAGAAGGCTTTAGTTTGGATTTTTGGCCCTAAAAAAGGAATACCGCAGATGGCAGCCGCCAGGGTTCAGCGTTGGGCAGTGATGCTTAATGCTTACGATTACGAATTCCAACACATTCCCGGTAAACTTAATTTGACGGCAGACGCTTTATCGCGCCTTCCCCTCCCAAATACCGAGGAATTCGAGAAAGCAGAAGAGCAGTACAATATTCTTGCTTTAGAAACTATTTCTAATCTTCCAGTTTTAAACGAGACACTCGTTCTTGAAAGTAAACGTGATAAAATCCTTTCAAAAGTTTATCGTTATGTGAACCATGGTTGGCCTGACAAATGCGAAATTCCCGATCTGTTACCGTACTTCACACGTCGTGCTGAAATCTCTGTCGAAAACGAAACCTTATTTTGGGGGTATAGAGTCCTGGTGCCGACGGCCTTGCGGAGACAAATCTTGAAAGATCTACACAGTGCTCACTTAGGCATAGTTAAATTGAAAAGTTTAGCTAGACAAAAAGTCTGGTGGCCTAAGATTGACTCTGACATTGAAAATAAAGTCAAATCGTGCCAAAATTGTCAAGAGTATAAAGATACTCAAACGTCAGGTCCTAAGCATACGTGGGAATATCCACTAAAACCCAACAATCGCTTACACGCTGATTTTTTGGGCCCGATGGACAATTACATGTTTTTCATTCTTGTAGACGCACATTCAAAAATTCCTTTTGTGCATAAAATGAAGTCAACAACGTCCGCACGTGTCATTGACGTTTTAAACAATCATATAGCTTTATATGGTTTAATGGACAGCTTAGTTACGGACAATGCTGCCCAATTTTTGTCAGCAGAATTCCAAAATTGGTTAAAATCCAACGGAATTAGGCACATGACCGGGCCAAGTTTTGCGCCTTGGACCAACGGTTTGGCTGAGGTATACGTCCGTAATTTCAAGAGAGTCTACAAGGCCGCGCGGCGACAGGGGTCTACTATTCAAGAGAGTATAAATTCCTACTTGTTATCAGAACGAATCACTATCTCCGCTACCACGCAAGCAACACCCGGAAAATTATATTTTAACCGAGAATTAAAGTCTCGGCTGGATTTATTGTTCCCTGACCCTATTGCAGCCGTACGCCGTAAACAATTAAAACAAGTACAGAGCACCCACCATCGTGAGTTGAAAACGTATCAAATAGGTGAAAAGGTTTGGTATCGTGACTTTTCAACGACAAATGATAGGCTATGGTCAGTCGGTATGGTTAACCAAAAATGTGAAAATCAGTCCTATACTATCGTTGATACTAACGGTAATACGATTCGCAAACATCGCGAACAGCTAAGGTTACATACCGAGGAAAATGATTATCCAGAACAGCCTCCAAACGCACTTGTTTCGACGGCGAAAAGCAGTAATTCTTTCGTGAATAATAATGAGCAACATCACTCAAATTTCAAACGCATGTCTTTTGGCGGCAAACAACGTGAAAAGCCAAGTTTCGCTGACGTAGTTCCTGAGCGTCGATCGCTCGGCCAATCCAGAAAGTATCAGCTGTAGCCTACACTCTGGTAGTCCGTGTGTTTATTACCATTGGTGCCCACGCTGGGCTAAGGTGTGTCCCCGCCTAGGACATCACAATACCCAAACTAATTTATGAGTAATATTTCTTTTGTTATTCCTACCGATTTTACGTTAATTTAGGCCTATTTGTTTTGAAATACGTTAACATAACACAACAAACTCATAAAATACACCATAAATCATAACCAGCAATGCAGCCACGACTCGAACCACATGCTAACGATCAGCTAGTAAAGTGTGTTGAAAACTAAAACAAATCATTTGGTGGATAGCTCTCACCCTACCTGCTGAAGGTTGCCTCCCAGAGAAGCCTCTACTAGTTAAGCTGGCACAACCGGCTCTCATATTTTGATTTTAAATTTATTTGTTAATTTTACGTTAATTTATTTGAATTTGAAATACGTTAACATAATACAACAAAATCATAAAATACCTACGGGAGCACAACACTACAACCATTCAACACCAATTCTACTGATAAATATTAACCAGTTCTACTTGAAAACTAAAACAAATTAGTTCGTGGACAGCTCGCACCCTTCCCGATGAAGGTTGCCTCCCAGAGAAGCCTAATGCTAGCCACCATTTGTCATGTTTTGATTATTTATAATTTATTTGTTAAATATAGAGCTTTTAAATACATTTTTACTTATCGAACGTGTAACGTAATCAATAAATAAATGGGAAGTATTTATCAGTGATGGAGCCCATTTGGCTCTCCGTCCTGTAATTACACTTTTATTGCCTTCCCGCTTTACTGTTCAAGATTCCGGAAGCACCCGTCATCGCGCAAGGCCGAATAACCAAGTTAGCCAACAAAGGTTCTCTACTTTTATTGTCATCCTACTTTTGTCGTTTTCATTGTTGTAAAGTGGTGCTCTAAAAGTCGTATTATACCAGCGTTCGTATTGCCATTGTTTAAAAGTGTGATTATAACTAACTATCACCATACTTTTGAAAGTTTAAACGATAGTTATCATTATTATTATTATTATTATTATTACTTTATTACTTGAGTACTACAGACACCAACGTCATGGACTCACTCTACTTACTGCTAACTTAACTCACACACTTAAACAATCACACTGCGATAGTTATCATCACACTTTTAAACAATAGTTATCACACCACACTTTTTTGAACGGGCAACCAATCAAAGAAAACAAACTCAAAACTATATTAGGTATACTCATGACCATCTAATGTTAAAATTTCAGTTCGAAATCTGATGTTTTCAAAAATAAGACTTTTTTCCTTAACCATCGTCTGTAATCCTTAAACGATTCACCTTTTCTTGGAATGGTATACAAAAGCCCTAAAAACACTCAATCCACGCAGTATATTTCTTTCGTTCGAGCGCCACCCCATTGTTTTTAGCCCCCCCCCCCTCCCGCCAGATCAAAATCAAGAAAACTACGTTAGTTTTTTTCACATCGACAAGAAGGATTTGAGGTCAAATCAGTGGCTCAAACATTCCTAAAACCTACCTAGCCTACTTAACCTAACCTAGAATTCCTAAAAAATGGGGTAGGCAACAGTTAAAAACGTAGGGTGTGAGAAAGAATTGAAAGAGAGCAATTTTTATTTTTTAGGTGGGAGGAAGGGAAGCGAGAAGTTATAATTTTTTTCGTTTGCTGCCGACAAAAATTGCTGTCCTACGGCTGCCTACTCTAGCGGAGGGTTGCCTCTACGGTTTGCATGTCGGTTTCATTTAATTTATTTGAGGAGCCATGGCCCGAAGCCGTTCTTTTCAGTGTTTAGAATAGAATGCTTAAACAATGCAGGAAATATGGCAAAACAATGTAGGGTGACTAGCCAGTTATTTTCTTCTTATTGCAACAATGAACGTTGATAACCTGTTTTAGAAGCAGTCTCGGAATCAACAATAAACCCTCGGGATTATTGTTGCTTCCTTGGCCGCTTCTAAAACAGGTTATCAACGTTCATTGTTGCAAAAAGAGGACAATCGGTTCCGAAGTACCCCATCACCGTTCATACCGCGGAAACTCAACACCGAATAGCCCTCTAAAATTTTTTTAAAGAGAAGTCGTCTGAAGGGGTTATTCGTCATTGAGTTTCCGTGGTATGAACGGTGATGGGGCACCTCGGAATCGAGTTACAATCAATAAACACGAGCACAGAACCCTTCGCCAAACAAGCAGTAACAATGCTGTCTTTGTGTAAAAATTGTTGCATGCACAGTCGCCTTGTCAAGCTTCTGAATTAAAGAACGTCAGCACGATTTGTTGTTTGTTGAAGCCACGACTCGAACAATATGCGGTTGGTATAAGCTGGATAACCAATGGCGTCTCGGGAGTTCTGGCAACAATAACTCGTGGCTGGGCCACTCGTTGATTGTTGGCAGAACTCACTCAACTACGTGGGGACCATGGCGGAGGATGTTGATGCGTTATTGAGAGACTTACTTCGTGCGAAAATACTGACGTCCCCTGACATTAACACAGGTATTGTGGGAGAAGATGTGTTTGCTGAGGTGATGGATGAGGCTGAGAAACGAGCAATTTCGAGGGAAGATGTGTGCAAGTATGGCGTGCGGTTGATTTCTGATGAGGTGGACAGAGACAGAATCCAAAATGGCGGCCAGCAACAACAAGATGTTGGGCCATCTCAAGCAAGTGTTGTGGACAGTGGCACAGAGCGAGGTGAAGTGTTGCAAGCTGTCCAGAAACTGTTCTCCACAGCCGTTCAGCGAAAAGATAAACCAGATGTGAGAAGGAGTGCAAATGAATTAGGAGAGGCGGAAAGGAACTCTACCCAGAAAATTACGGCCCTTAGACGACTATATGAGGAGGGCTCCTTGCTGCGGATCTAACCAAATCACTGGTTTTGTAGTGTGATGAGAGAGGAAAGCCATACTCTCTTTCACAAATTTATTTGTATGTGGAGGCAGTTGTTGGAAAGGGTGAAGTGGAGGCTGTTTGCACAATGAAGCAAGGATTTGCTTTTGAAGTGGTTTTGGCCTCCCCGTTGGCCAAGAGGAAACTGTTTGCAGCGAAGTTAGTCATAAATGGAAGCCCCATCGAAATTCATGACTTACACAACCAGCCACTAGCTGCCCGGATCCACTGGCTGCCACACAGTACTTCACCAACTGACTTGGCGGCGGCTATGTCGTCCTTTGGTACTTTAGAGACCCATAGATTTGAGCGTTTGGTAGTTAGAGGTGAGGAGGTGTGTGACACCGGGGTCCGCCTGGTCACATTTCACTTAAAGCCGTTCAAGACGATTGAGGATGTGCCGGACAGGTTTGTGGTCAAGGGGTCACCTGCCCTGTTAGTGGTGGCAGATCGTGAGCCATTGTGTCTAAGGTGTCAGTTGCGTGGACACTTCAGGCGCGTCTGCGCGAGTTTTCGCTGTGCGACATGCTCCAGATACTACCAGCCACGTGATCTGTGCGAGCACCTGCGTGATGCGCAGATGGAAGTGGCTCGAGACGCATTAGGTGTCCAGCAAGTCGGGGCGCAGCGAAAGGTAAATGGTCTTCGCCAGTTTCCCAATCAGTGTAACTCGGGCACATTGGAGAGTGTCACTCTGCCACAGCCTGTGGAAGGGGTGGTGGTGATGGAACCGGGGCCGAGTGCCTTACCAGTTGGTGCCCCAATTGAAATTACGCCGGTTGCTGTTAATTTCGATGCGGCGGTCAAGATTCCTGTTACAGAAGAACGATATGGAATGAAGAGTGGTTCTGACGAAGATAACAGAAGCGATGCGCCTCCCGCAAGGAAGAAAATGAGAGGGAACAGGACCAATGGACAAGTTGGTAAAGTGGCGAATCATGATCAGAGCCTGGTGAGTGTTGATGATGATTTAGCCCTACCACCTACGGTCAGTGCCGATGTTATTATCCAGTGTGCTAAAGAGAGGGAGTGCACACGTCACAGCCAGAGTGAAGAGGGGGAAGGGGAAGTATTTGTGGAAAGTCCGGTAGAGGTTCAGGGGAAAGAGCATAATTATTGTAAGAAGCAGATAGGGTTGGTGTGAGTACAGGAGTGCAGTATGAGGTGCAGGATGAATGTTTTATGGGGGATGACTGTTTTGGCGTTACTGTTGAGGTTGCTGAATCTAGTATAAACTTGCCCACTGCTGGTATAGGAGACGGTTGCGGAGTCGGGTAGAAAGGGGAAGTTAGGTTAGAATTGATCAGTTACGGCACTTTCGCCACTCGCAGGTCGCGTGCATTTGCTATAGCTTCCTGGAATGTCAGGGGCATCAGGTATAAAATTTCAGACGTTGAAAAGATACTTAAACATGTGGACATTCTTGGTGTGCAGGAAGTCAATCTTTGGAATTTTGACGAGGCTTCGGCTTTTAAGTCTGACTTCGTAAACAGTGGAGGAAAAGTGGGATTCTTTTTTAAGTGGTCAGTCCCTTATGTCCTTTCCCCTATGCTTACCCGTTTTACAGGGATTGATGCTTGTGCTGTGGAGGTTTGCATGCTTGGGCAGTGGGTCACTATCGTGGTGGTTTATGTTACGGCCTCACGGTCTCTGCGAGAGTGGGAAGTGTGGCTCAACCAATTTAGTTGGTCGGTCATAGTATGTGGTGACTTCAATTCGCACCACCATGACTGGGGTTCAGTTCGGATTGACACAAGGGGTCGGAATCTGGCTGCAGCTATCAACCACATGGGGTGGTGTATATTTCAGGATGGGACGCCAACCTTTTCCCGGTGGCAACTGGGCTCCGTCCAGGAGTCAGTGCTTGACTTCTTTGTGTGCTCCCCAAATCTTAGGCAGTACTACAGCTTCTCTGTTTCCGATGACCAGAGGGGCAGTGACCACTTCCCAGTGGTCCTACGGCCTCTGGGTCATCCTGGACCTGGCAGGCCTAGGAGCAGACAGCGTCCACGTGCCTCCAATGGGGTATTGAGTACCTGGATTACCGACAATGGAGTTGGGGTGCCCCTATTGCAAAACAAAGTGCCAAGTGGGTCCAGGACCCAGCCGGTCTGGTGGACCAGGCTTTGTTCGTGTGCCGTTCGTGACAGACGGCGGGCGTACCGTCAGTGGAAGCGTCGTCCATGTGATTACACTTGGTTGGTGTATCAGGGTATCTCTAGGGAATCGTCACACCTGATTCGGAGAGAGCGGGAGCAGTATCCAGACAGACTGTGCTGACGTTAGTACTGCAGGGTCTCTTGGTAATGCCTGGCGGGTCCTCAACCAGAGTTCTGTCAGGGTCACGAAGGAGTGGGTGTATGATCTGCGAGACAGATCCAACAGTGTTATAAGAGGTGAGGTCATGGCTGATGCCTTTTGCAGGCGGTTTGCCAGTGTCTATGCCCTTCCGGCTGGTTCTGCACCGCCACCTCCTGTGCTTAGTGCAAGTGATGGCTCTCCAGAGGATCAATCTCGGGACGAGTCCGAATACTTGGCGGCTCTTGCGAAGTGTAGGGATGGTAGCGCTCCCGGTATTGATCCCGGTATTGATGGCATCTCGTATGAGGGCCTGCGTGGCCTCACTGGAAGAGCCACTAGTGAAGGGGTAGCATTGCTGCAGTACATATTTAGTGAGGGATTGGTTCCAGAATCATGGCTGTACACCATCATCGTCCCTGTACACAAGCCGAGGACAGTGAGGTCTGATGTGTCCAACCTTCGAAAGGTGTATGAGCGGATGTCCATCAGAAGATTGGAATGGCATCTGGAATATTATGATTGTCTTGCCCCGACCCAGTTTGGGTACAGGGAAGGGAGGAATGCACAAGATGCCATTATATTCCTGCTTTCTGGGATATATGAAGCCTGGGCGCATGGCCTCACCATCGTAGCGGTATTTTTGGATATAAGGGCTGCATATGACACAGTGGGGGTTGATTGGGACCGGTGTAGCCTGGTGAGGATGGGAGTAGGCAACCGACTTGTTGATGCTATTTGTGCCCTTTTGGCTGAGCGCAAGTTGGTGACTAGGGTTAGTGGCTTTTGGTCTGCTGAGGCGAGCACCAATCGTGGGCTCCCGCAGGGGAGCTGCCTCAGCCCGCTACTTTTTGCTGTTGCCATTAATAATGTGCTCCTTGAAATCGGGGAGTCTAACAATATTGTGTGTTATGCCGATGATGTGGCACTCTGGTTTGCTGGTGAGGACCCAGTGGAGTGTTGTCTGCGTGCTCAAGCGGCCGTTGCACGGGTGTCGACTCTCCTTGGGGATAAGGGTCTTTTACTTGCTCCATCCAAAACGGAACTGGTTGAGTTCAACAAGTTGCTGATCCGGCGCCGGGCTCCTTTGTCCATCACGGTTGGAAACACTGTGATAGAACAATCTTCGTGTGTCAAGTATCTTGGAGTACTACTCGATGAGAAGTTGGAGTGGGATCAGCACACCATCTCCCTTAAGGTCAAGATTCGGTCAAGGACGTCTGTCCTTAAGAGGCTCTCTAGAAAAGAAGAAGTGAAGCGAGGTCTCCTCTTGGCAGTGTATAGGACTTTCATCAGAGCGATACTGGACTATCACCTCCCATTTTTGTGTCATGTTCAGCGGCACATCAGGGCATTGCAGGTTCTTGTTAATGATTGTCTTCGGATAGTCTCTGGTTGTCTGATTTCAGCACCGGTCAGTGCTCTCTGGATAGAATGCTGTGAGCCTCCGCTTCATCTTCATGCACCGGAACTCCTGTGCTCCTTGTGTGTTCGGAATGCCAGCAGGGGTGGGGGAGACCCGGTTGGTTGTGTTGTAAGAGACTATTTCAGTGTCCGTCCACCGCTTCTGGGCGCTCTTGGCCCCCTTGGCTGTGGAGTGGCCTTGCTGCAGTCTCTGTCTCATCTTGCCCCGTTGCAGGTAGCACGGGCCTCCCCTTTTTGCCCGTGGGCCTGGTGTCCAAGGTTGTCAGAGGTATTTGCTGGGTCTGCGGTGGGGTGTAAAGTGTTCTGTGACGCCTCGTTCTCCCAGCGTGATGCTGTTGGTGCAGTCGGGGTGGTGGTGCCTTCATTGAAGGTGCATGTTGGCTGGCGGCTTGATGCCGTCTCTTCAAGTACCATTTGTGAACTCTGTGCCATCTCGGTTGCGGTTGATATTGCATTGGATATGGACCTAGCATCATTCACCGTGTACTCTGACTCGAAGTCAGCGATTGGGCTACTGCGCAATGCAGTGATCTCACTAGATTTGAGTGACCCCGTGATCAGTTAGATTTGCCAGAAGTTGTGGGCTGCGACCAGCCAGGGCCCAATTCGCCTTCTCTGGGTAAAGGGTCATGCAGGAAATAGGGGAAACGAACTTGTTGACAGATTAACTAGGGCCACCGCAGAATCTCATGCTCAAGTCATCTCCCCGGTTGTGTTCCCCAGATTCAAGCGAGCCAGCCTTAGTGCTTGGTTTCGCTTGAAATGGGAGGAGGAGTGGCGTGCTTCGGCCACTGGGCATGTTTTATTCTCGATCCAGCCATGGTGCTGTGTGAAGTCGCCAGTGGATGGGTTACCTGCTTGGATGGGGAGAGTGCTCTCCAGATTGCGGACTGGGCATTCCCTTCTGCGGGCCCATTAGTTCAGGCTGGGCTAGCTCCGGTCTCCAGGGTGTCGTCACTGTGGTGCTGCTCACACCCCTGAGCACCTCCTTCTTGTCTGTCCCGCTCTTCGACCTCATAGAGCAAGCATCTGTCGGTTCATTAGGGCTGACGCAACGGTACGTGGCCTGCTCTCCTTTGAAGGGAGCAGGACGTCAGTGCAGCGTTTGCGCGCGATAGCGGCATTTGTCAGGGCAACCGGTGTCACAATATGATGCCTTTGCTCCCCTTAGCCCCACTCCGCACTCCGGCCTCCTCTAGGATAGCGAAAGTGTACTTAGCAGCTGAGTAGTAGTAGTATGAGGGTAGCGTTTAGCGTGGTTGTGGTTCGTGACATTGTGGTGGCTACACTGCACGGAACTACGATTCTTGTGGACGGTGGTTGGGTAAGACTGTGGTTTGCCAGTGAATGTGCCAGTGGGTGAGCCAGTTGGGAATGTGTTTTCAAGGACAGTTGGACTTGTAGACGTTTGGAAAACAGCATGAAAATAAGGCGAGGGTACTTGTACACAGTTTTGTCCATGCTGGCTCCACAGGATTGATTTGTTGGGGAGAGAGGTTGAGTTTGTGTTGTTGTTGGTTGCTGTTAGGATTAAGATTAGGTTAAGAGTGTACTTAGGCATAAGAAAAGAGCGAATGGCTATGGGCCAAGGCTCTTGTAAATAAATTCAAATTCGACGCCGTTGGTTATCCTATGCATCACTCATGACCATCGCTACCTATTACCGCACTCCTCTTGGAGTACGATATCAATGCCAAACCACGTGCGTTTGTTTAGAAACCAGTCATGAAACATATTGTCGAGTCCAAACAAACGAATAGGACCGTGTTAACAACGAAAAAATACAATAACATAACAATAGTATCGGGAATGTTATCTACACCAACATTAATTTTATATTGCTTTGCGTGCGGTGGGAGAATTTGGTTACAGTAAAAATTTTTTTTTTTTTATTACCAAAACACCGATGTTTCAGTTAGCACATGGTGACTTTTTTCTACATAACTATTTTAGGTAAATTAAAATACCCTTGAAAAGGCACATGCCCACATAGGAAACTAAATGATTTCAGCCTATTCCAATAGTTTTGTGGTGCAGTTAAATAAATAAAATAAACTTCGTTGCAGGAGCAACAGGAATGGCAAGGGCACTGGCGGGTTTCTGAAAATTTTTGTGTCATCGAGGAAAACACAGTGGTCGTTTTTCACTACTTCAGATACGTCATCAATAAAAATAATGAAAAGTAATGGGCCAAAGACTGATCCTTGAATAGTTCCGCTCTCTACCTTCTGAGATGAGGAAATGAAGCCATCAATGACGGTGCATTGCTGTCTTCCTGTTAAGAAGTCTCAGTAGGTCTCAGTAGGTCATGAGGAATAGTATCAAAAGCCTTGGCTAGGTCAAAGTAGGCTGCTGCAACTGGGAGATGCTCGTCGACACATTCCGTGACTCGGTCAAGAAGGTGCACAAGGTTGTGTACAGTAGAATAACCCGGCAATCCACCATACTGGTTAAAGTGAAGGAGCTTCTTATTAAGCAGGTGATCAAGTATATGTTTGCAAAGGATTTTTTCCAGTCCTTTGCAGAGGATACTGGTCAGGCTGATTGGGCGGTAGTTTGCAGGGTTGCTTCTGGGTCCGGATTTGTGTATGGGAGTGCTGAAGGCCTGTTCCCAACCAGATGGTAGTTTGCCTTCACTGATGGACTTCTAAAAAATTAAAAGAACTGGAATTTTGATGACGTCTTCGAGCTCTTTAAGGATCAGAGGATGAAGCCCATCTGGTCCTGGTGCTGAATGAATCTTGAGGCTTTGAAAGAAGTTGTTGATGTCATTTTCACTGATAATAATGTCATTTAGACTGGGTAAGTCGTCTGGCGGTGTTGGAAGGGTGAAGGGAATTGGGTTCGTGGTGTAGACAGATATGAAATAAGAATTCATCAGCTCAGCTTTAAGTTTCGAGTCACTGACGTTGTTTTCTCCAACAACAAAAATCGCGCGTTATAGGCTTAAGAAATCGAGTCTAATAGCAGTGGCTTCTGTAACACAACCTTTTTTTTCCCTCTCTAGCTAACCCAGTTACTGGCTCCACCATAAAGTTATATTCAAGAATACTATAGTATTCAAGAATACTATTCACTGCTCTATTCAGAATGGAAGAAAACAATTTTTTTGCATTATTATTTAGTTACATCCCGTCGGCATTTCGCCTACCAGGACTACAAAAATTTCATACGAACCATCGAAGAACGCGATGGAACGCAGCAGTTTTAACGTCGTATTGATCTACACTAAGAAATCGAAGCTGACGTATATTAGTGATACCTGGCTCCTAATAATTTAGGTTACTGGTTTAAAAGTGTAATCGTTTAAATAATTCCGTCAGTTAATCCTAAGCATTTTGTAAAGCTAATTAGTTACTTAAAATTTTGCAATTGTTAAATGCAAACAATAAAATATAAATATTCTTTATCTGTTTACTTGCAGATAAAGTGGAATTAACACCATTTAGCGGCCTTATAGATATAGAGACAATATCGCCCGACTTAGTGTTGCAATCTAGACATACCCCTATAAAGCTTGTGCCAACGATCCAAGGCCAATCGAGATTACTGCTGCATTTGTTAAGCACGGAGCACAGCTTCTATCTTACAGTACCTTCCTAAAGCACCGAACAGAGCGAACAGAACGCACCACTGCTAGAGACAGTGTGATATCCTTGGCATGGACACACCTCAAGCCTATGGAGCGCCATTACTGCTTTTATTCAAAACTATATTTCACTACAAAATCTATTCTCAATACGCATCGTATTGCAATTCACGTCGCAAAAACATGCATTAAATCCATGCTTCCCAGTTTGAAAATTATCACCAATCAAATCGTGCAGAAAAAAAGATGATGAATAATTTTACCGACGCAAGAAAACACGAACTAAAAATCGAACAGAATCTCGCATAAAATCACGGACAAAATCTCGCATAAACTCTACACGAGAGGTTCCAGGAATGAACAAGCGATAGAGATCTGGGCTGACGAGCTGAACCCTCCTACTACGCTACTCGACCGCAGAAAGGAGAAACGCTTCTGTAGGCAATCTTGATTTTAGGAACCAAATTATTATTTATTTTCCCTTCTTTTTTTTTTTACCTCCTTGTATCTTATGCGCCCTTACTTCCTAGAAAGAAATTGTTCCCGGTACACGTAATATTCTCTCTAGGCTTACAGACACAGCCACGAAAATACCGAACGATGTTTGTTTTTTGGTAGGAAAAAAGTTAGAAATGAATAAATAAATTAGACTACAAATGTTCAAGTTCAAGCTCAGTGGACTTCTCTTCTTACGATCAGTTTTCCCATACAGCAGAGGAGTGTTTTAAAGGCATTGATTAAAACCACTTTCGGAGTTACTAGTTTTTTTTTCTTTCTGTTTTATAGTTTTTTCTTTAGCCATATTGTATTTTTTGCTCCGCTGCGTTTTCAAATTCATCTTTGAAATGCATAAATTATTAGCATGTTGGCCTTACTGGAAAAGGTGAAATTTTCTGTAGGTTCTCTTCGGAGTCGGCCTCCTGGTCGTTAAGCAAGAATAATTTTTCGTTTTGAATCTCACTGTAACAGAATTTTCTGAAATTAACGCTCGTAGGTTGAAATTGGATACCAAACCTGCATCATCACTTCGAAGCATTCATATTCTAACGTTTTTGAAAAGTGTAACTGCAATATTGCACAAAAAATTGCAAAGTACCGTATGATTTTCACTTAAAAAAGGCCTACCATTCATCATACGCTCCCCACCCCCACCCCCCATCCCAAAGCTTCAGAGAGTGAACGTTGCAGCTAGTGGTTGGGTAGATGTTTCCTGTGACTAATTAACCCCCTCTTCCTCCTGGGCAGAATACCCCCAAATCAATCGTAAAAACAACTTGCTGTTATAAAACTTTGAAAGAAAAAAGTGTATTAAGTGAGGATTTGGACAAATATGACACTGTGGGACATGAAGGTTTGGGGTGGAAAGCTGATAAGAAGCAAAAAAAAAAAAAAATGGTATGCCATAAGGCCCCTTTACAGACGGGTCCATTACAAGAAGTTAACAGAAGGCCTAAATAAAATTAAAAAGTAAGGGGTGGAGCAACTGAAACCTCTCCTTTCAAGGCACAGGGGGTCGTGTTGTGTTGTGGTTTTTTTTCTCGCCATGCTGGCCTACTTGTATTTTGTGACGAGCCCCTGTGTCTCAAGGATGGGACCAAACGTTAAGTTAATTTCGTAACCAAAAACGTACTGAACTCCCCACTGATAAATACTGAGCCGTCCCTAACCAGTAACCATTTTGTAACACATGTTTAGTTCGTGGAAATAGCTGCACTAATGACAACCTACGCACCGGCAAAAAACAGCCCAATTTTACCTGGATGGGAGGTCAAAATTGGTTTCTATTGCCTAAAGGGGAAAAATACACTACCTGTAAATTTCTTGCATTTAGTTCCTGGGTGCCTGTTACCCTGGAGGAAATAAAAACGCAGATACGCCCAGTTCGCACACCCACTGCATTAGCAGGCCTTTTATAAATGGCGAATGGACAAGCCAGTTGCCATCTCTTTTCCTCTCAATATGTCACGATTGGTGACTCAAGAGGGGAGGTTGGGCGGGATATTTACAGGTAGTGTATTTTTCCCCTTTAGGAAATAGAAACCAATTTTGACCTCCCATCCAGGTAAAATTGGGCTTTCTAATTGTCGGGGAAGGAAAAATACACTACCTGTAAATTTCTTGCATTACAGATGACCTCGTCGTTTAGGTGGAGGGCACCATCGTGACGGGTTCCGAAGGGTGTGAACTGGGTCCCCAGAGGCTCGTTGATTGGTTTTGGACGAAAGTCAACCGAGTGGGCAGTGTAGATGATAGTGTGAAGCCATCTGAGTGGGGAGAGATCCTGCCATTGTTGAAGCTAGTCAGCTAGGCGGATTCGAAATTTTTCCTCCTTTTCAAGAATTTTTTATTTTTTCTATTATTATTATATTTATTATTTTATATTTCGAAAGAATGGGATTATCTTGAAGGTTCGATGGGCTTAATTCCGTGAGATTGTATTGTAGGCCAAACCAAGAAGGTATAGTTCATGTTGAGAGTAGAGCTGGAGGTGCTAGAATGTCATATTGAGGTGACAATTCACTTAAGAATATGTCATGAGATTAAGGACAGGATATTCCTTGGAACTCTTGCATTGAAGGGTTACGGGTTTCCGAATCATCAGAAGGATGAGTTTCCAATTTAAAGTATGATAGAAAGGTTCAGGAATCAGCGACAAAAATAGTCAGTGTTGAAGGCTTTGGATAGTCCATTCCGGAAGGTAGACACATGTCATGAGAAGAGGGTTGGTGTTAAGGGACGTGCGACAACGAAAAGATGTATTCCCTTGCATGGGGGCGGCATAGGGTGCATGGAAGAGTGAGAGTTCGTATGTTTGAAACGAATCGCATTTGAGGTTTTGTTGGCGTGGACCTTGGGGCATTGTCCCATTGCCAGACTTGTCGGGCTATGAATTGGTCTTCAGGCATGGCTTGGTTTGATCTAATCCATTCCTGGGATGTTACTGCTTCTTGGCGTCGAACATTTTCAGGTTGTGCACAGGCTGAAGGATGGTAGAAGTGGAAATTGGGCGTGGTTTATAGCTTACTGTATGGTTACCAAAATGGACTTGAAGGAGCGGAGTGGAATTCAGAGTTTGAGTTCGCTTGTCCGATAATGGAAGCTTTGGTTTTGTTGGCGCACGAAGTGGTGGTTGGGGGTGATGTATCTTAAATATCGGCCTTATTCCAGTGAGGGGAAGGGGTGAAAGTCTCCGGAATTTAGCGTCGGTTCTACGACAAAGTTAGAGTTTTCCTTAATCTTGCTGCTTCTTTCTTGTTGAGGTCAAGTTATGCAGGATTACCCCAAGGGGAAAGCTGGGTCCTCAAAGCGAGTTGGTTTGGGCTTCTTTTTGACGTGAACTTTAACACCTTGAGAATGACGGTTAGAGGAAGCTGAGCACAGAAGTTCGGAGGTAAGGTTCCTTCCTGAGTTGACGTTGAAGAGAGTCCCCAGAGTTAGAGTCCCCGGAGCCGGTTGTGGCGGACTTTTCCATAGTTAGGGTGGTTTGTGAAGGCAGGAGAGGGGTAAGATGATTTAGCAGTGGCTGTGTCCTTTTTCACAACAACGGTTCAGTCGTGAGGGAGGATTGTTTCCATGTGGTGTATGGATCCATGTAGTAAATGCAGGTCCTGCGGGTCTGGCAGGAGGGATGTGGATCACAACGGTTGATCAATGAAACTATTGGAGCACGTGTGCAGGTGTCTGGCTTCCGGAGTGAGGCGCTTGACGATTTTCCACCGCGTGAACCATGGTGTTGGCGGACATGATGAGCTGTGTTTTAAGGAGGGCGAGTTCAAGCGTGGCGCAGGGAGGGAAGGTGGGATGAGCAGCATCCAATCTGGCAAAACGGCGGATGTCGATTGTGTGTGGTGCAGTTGTGAGCGGTTGTCAGTAATGTTGGGACGTGTGCACGGGAACGTGGGGGTTATGTTGGGGGCATCGTCCTGCAATGAAGTGCCGGGCGATGTTGTATTCCTCTTGTGAATTTTCCTCGGTGAGCATGAAAATGGCAGATGAAGCCGAGATGGTGATGAGAGAAATGTGGAACAGATGTCACCATGGTTCAAAACGAATAACGAACAGTGTTGACAAGGATTTCACCCGAGTTGGTTGAAAAAGAGTGATGCAGTGGTTGTATGATGGATCGTAGCAGTGAGCGGTTGAGGGAGGTAAATGGTCTGTTGACGATTGGGTACTGCCAGTTTGGCGACAACAAAGTAATGAATGACTTCATCCAGTGGTGATCCAGTTGAATGGCAGGATGAAGTGAGATTGGCGACGTTATGAGGTTAGGTTGCAAGCGCGATATTGGACGATGAGGATTGGATTCATTAGAAACAGCCAAAACCCCTAGATGTTCGATGGATAATGGTCGGTGTAAAGCAGCGAGCGGCCAACAAGAATGGCGAACGAGAACGACTGAGAAAGTAGCTGTGGCGAACGACAATGAACAGCAGCGATGGTCGTCTGGCCTGTAGCGGTGAATGATCCCGTGAATGACAGCAGGCTTGAAGATGATTACGGCTTGCTGGCAACGAACGGTTCTCCGAACGGCGAACGATCATGCGATTGGTAGACGGCTTGTGAACAGCGAACGGTCCCGTGAGCGGTGGAGTAGAGAGCGGCGGACGGGCCAGCAAACGTCGAACGGGCAGCGAACGGCGCACGGGCCAAACGATGAACTGAATGCGTATGGCTCATGGGCTTGCGGTTGATTACGGGTTCATGAGCGGCGAACGGGCTGATTAGCGCAAGGGTTTGCGACGACGAACGGTTAGTGAGCGGCGGATGCTGAGACCGGTGTAGCGAACAGTGCTAGAGCTTGCAGTTGGTTTGACGGTGCATGTGGGATGGCTTGTGGATGATGGCCTGACCGGTGACGATGAGCTGTAGGCGAACGACGAACAGATGTTTGGGGGGTAATGGACTTGAAGGCCGGCCAGGTCAACGGACGACGAACGGCTTGTGAATGGTGAAAAGGTGCATGAACGCAATGAGCTTGAGCGGCAGCGGGCTAGCAACCGATGAATGGAACTTGAGTGGTGAATGGCAGATGGATGCTGAGCAGGACAGGCCAAGGATGCAAGGGAGCATGGACGTAAAAGGGCCTGAATGGTAAGCAGGGTGCCACAGAGCGCATGGAAAAGACGAACGTCAGGTCAACAGACATGTGGAATGAGGCAGTTGATGATGACAGTCGGCACATCAAGTTGGCGTGCGGTGACGAGTGGCTGGACTTGCTAACAAAGAGCGATGCCGTGAGCTTCAGCGAACGCGAACGACGAACGGGAACGACGAACGATGCGATGAGCTTCAAATATCAGCCAACGACGGACAGGAACGGCGTGATGAGCTTCAAAGATTGATTAATGACGAACGGAACGACGAACGACGCTCAGAGTTCTTCAGGGATCAAGAACGACGAACGGGAACGTCAAACGACGAACGAGAAGAGAATGGCAGACAACAGGACCGAATGACCATGACGGCAGACTTGAACGGTGGCCGGGCCAGCGATGGAAGAGGCGTCTCAGCAGGAAATTTTCAGGTTGGCCTCTAACAGCGATGGGGTGCTTGTCACAAGGTGAGTGCATCACTTGCTTCTGAGTGTGGACGAACAGAATGATGAAAGTCTACGTTCGGTTAGGACGAACGAGATGAGCGTAGGAGACAGGGAGGCCGAGACAGCAGCATGGATGTTGTCGATTGCGGGCGATCGGTGCAATGAACGGTGACGAACGGATGGGCAACATCATCTTAAGAAGGAGAATCTTTTGTCGATAGAATACCAACAACGAACGAACGAGCGAACAGATTCCATGTTGCGATGGTGAATTCTTCATGTAGTGACGGGTCTTGCAAACGGGAATGACGAACAGAAGACTTCTTCATGTAGCGACAGGTCTTGTGAACGGGAACGACGAACGGAAGACCTCTTCATGTAATGGCAGGTCTTGCGAACGGGAACGACGAACGGAAGACCTCTTCATGTAGTGGCAGGTTTTGCGAACGGGAACGACGAACGGAAGACTTCTTCATGTAGTGACAGGTCTTGCGAACGGGAATGACGAACGGGAACGACGAAACGGAAGACCTCTTCATGTAATGGCAGGTCATGTGAACGGGTATGCCGAACGACGAACGGAAGACCTCTTTATGTAGTAGCAGGTCTGGCGAGCGGAAACGTCATGTTGCGACAGGTCATGCGAACGGGAACAACGAACGGAAGACTTCTTTAGGTAGCGGTGGGAACGATGTGATGTTCTTTAAGACCGACGCGATACGTTGAGCTTTAAGGGTCGACAGACGGCAAGCGGGAAGATGCACGGTACGATGATCTTCAAAGACCGGAGAACATGAACGACAAACGACGATGGGTTTCAAAGATCGACGAATAGCGAACGGCGAACGACGAACGAAAAACAAGATGGCGGGTAACAGAAGCGAGTGACTGAGACAGTTGCGTGGAGGAAAAGAGATGACAACTGGCTTGTCCATTCACCATTTATAGGAGGCCTGCGCACGTGACGCATGCGCAGTCGGTGTGCGAACTGGGCGTATCTGCGTTTTTATTTCCTCCAGGGTAACAGGCACTCAGGAACTGAATGCAAGAAATTTACAGGTAGTGTATTTTTCCTTCTCCGGCAATTAGAAATATCTTTTTAAGCGAATTTATTTACTGGTCCTCTCCTTCCACCAGAAAGTTAAAAAAAAAAAGTACGACTCCTTTTCAGATGGTTCTAAACTGCCTTGATCCCCTATAATTGACCTCCTGTATGATAAAATGTTAAGTTGGTTTCTATGTTCTGTGAAAATCTTTTAAACTTTGCGTTGAACTTAGACTGTGTAGTGTTAGCTCTGACCTATAAAATGGCTGTGCTCTTCACCACGTACACATTTTTATTAAAGTTGTATAACTTTCAACTTTGTAAGTGGAGATAGTTGTGTTTAGTC
>JAHWFP010267444.1:31010-51093 GCA_023313725.1 Lithobius niger | reverse complement strand
GATTTATAGGCTGCTGGTTTTAAATAACTGATTTGCGCAGTAGTGCAAGTTGATTTCTGCATGCCAAATATCTTTTGATTTCCAGTGTTTATCACAAGGCAAAGGAAAGCCACCATCATTGATTTAGAAGAAGAGGGCGAATGTGCAGAAAAAAATAGGCACTTAATTCGTGCAACACCATAAGTGTTCACCATGGATGTACCTCCGGTTACCACAAAATTACAAAGATTCAGTAGATATCCATGAATGGAAAGATACGCGTCGACCTACAGTACAAACTTAGTGCACTTAACAAATAAGGTCTCATTTGACTCGTATTTTATGACTACCGTTGATTACTGTAGGGATTGACACAGTCGTGTAATGCTGTTTTGTGTAAAGTATGTAGCTGTGTTACAAATACCTGGTAACCTGTCTAACTTGTCCCATTAAGGAAGGCATGTACTCGTCGTGCACTTTTCGGCATGAGCACGTCAGTCACGACCATTACGCGGTTTCCAGAAGAGCCGTTCGCAAGCTATTTCTCAGTTGGCATTGCTTTTGCTGATGTTGTTACCTCACGCACTTATGGTAATAATAATGTAGATTAGAGTGCGACATGCATCGAAATTAGAAACAATTGATTACAATGAGTTAAAATTAGGTTATAACTTACAATTAAAAAATACATGCGTCAACATAATCTCACAATGTCGGTACAAATACTTTGTGATTATTCACTGAAGGTAATCCAACTTTTAACATGTTTTATTTGTTTTTAATAATTAAAGAGATTACGGGCAGCTTACTCGTTGTTACTTTCGTGGAGGAATATTAACAAAGCTCTAGTTGAAATGACGGTATAATTGACTAAAAACTGTAAAACACATTGACACTTACTTTACAGTGGAGTTTATGGTGCACGAAAATCCCCGACACTAAAGAATATATATATATATATATATATATATATATATTATTAATTAATTAAAGAAAGATGCCACGAAGTGAATTAACACTTATTTGTGACAACAACACATTACATAATCAGTCATCAAAACCTACATTTCAATCAATTGCAACAATAAAAACCACCTTCACAACAAGTATTTTGCATAATTGGGTACATCTCATTTCCAATACCTTGTCACTCTTTGTATACATTTCTGTCCAAAAACCTATGTTAGAAACAATTATTTAATAATTGTTCGATTCCATTTCGATTCCATTCCATTTCTGTTTAAAACTACTTCTGAAACAAATTAACCTTGAGGCAAAAACTCCTCAACCCTTTATTAATCCCTATCAATATTATTAATCGAATAGTTCTTCATTTTTAGCTTAAGTTCATTAAATCTTTTGTTTTCGATGTATTTGGTATATTATTAAAGTTTTTCACAGAATTATATTCAGTAGTTTTTTTCCCGTATTTATTAGACTATGAAGGAAGGAATAAATGATATTTTCTAAGCTTAAATGTCGTTTTTTTTTATTTTGAAGTATATTTTTTAGTGGAAAAATTTCTTATTGTTATAGTGTAATTGCGTAGATTTTTTACATTAATTATTTTATGTCTATTTCTTATTTCCTTGACGTTATTGTTTTGAAACAATACTTTTAGCACTTTATTTTGCATTTTTTTGTAACTTTTTTAACACGTTATTACTTGAGTTACAGTAGATTTAGCGAGTACGAGGTGGGACCGACGTAAGTTACGTTTCTCTATGTGGATCATTATGTACTAGTATTAACGAATTAACACAGTGGACCCAACATTGTGAAGAACTAAGAAAACTATGACAAATGAGCACCAACTAATGACGAAAAAAATCATGTACCACCGAGAACCCAGAATTAAACCCGGGTCTTTTGATTGGGCCTCATGAAACTATCATAATCGCTGTTGTGTTAATTCAAACACCAGGTAAGCAGCGCTTACGGTAGTGTCGAGTCAGTATAGTGCACTAGAGGTGCACTCCACTAGTGCGCTAGAGGTGCATTCCAAAGACACAGGTAATTTTACAGACTAACAATGTCACGTGAACTTGTTTAAGACTTAATTGTTGCTTACTTGTCTTGTCTGCTGTTCGCATGATGTCTCTATTTTGTTTTTTCCTTTAATAATATATTATGCTAGTTTATGCTTCTGTCAAGTATCCGAGTGGTAACTTTGTCACCTAGCCTCAGTCGTCCAGCACTGGATGATTCCATATAAAATTAGACTTTCCTTTCTTTAAATTAACGAGTGTTTTTGTTTTCATTTTGTTGTTTACAGATTCTCGATATTATGGCCTTGGCTTTATTCATTGAAAGTGTAGGCTTTTTGAAACCACCAGAATATCGGTTGTTTTTCATCGCAACTGGAGGGTATCTCCTAATCATCATTTACAGGATCATTGGTCATTTATTCGATGGTCAACGAGAAAGTGGACCTCAAGTAAGTTTTAAGTTAGAAGTAAGCGGAATTCTTATATTTAATCAAAACCCAAAAAAATTATAAGTTCAAAACCGGAACAAGGAAAGTAGGCAAAACGGACAAACCCACCCTCAATAAGATGAAAATATTTATGGGTTTAAAACACGGTATCCACATGTACAAAACCGAGAGATCGTTTGAATTAAACACAGACAAAAAATACTCAAAAAGTAACGAAATAATAATAAAAAAAATAAGGGGTAAAGGTAAACAATAAATAAAAGTGAACGAGAAGCAACGTTACTTCCTGCTGATTTGCAAGCAACAAAGAAAATTTGTAGGACGAAATACTTAGAAAAAGTGTTTTTTTTTTTGTTAAAAACTCGCACGTATGTGAACGAAAAACATTGTATTTCACCACATCCTTAGAGCTTTACAAACTTCGTATCCTGAACGTGTACATATTTTTAACTATCATTCTGAGATCTACTCAGAGAATTTTACATAATTTAACAACAAAGTTCAAAATGTTTGACTTTAATCTGGCTGAATACATAACGAAGTTCAGAAACTTCCTGACAGTTACACTACAGTATTGTAGTTTTCTCTGCTTGGTTTCGAAGATTTATTGTTGGATTAGGTGGTTGGATTTATTGTTGGATTAGCGAGATTAGGTGGTCTCGGCGAAGTGAAAGTGAGCGAACTGAAGTTAAATTCGTTTTTACGTTTTGTTGAATTGTTGGAAAAAATTAAAAATTGCATTCGCATAGATACTGAGTTTTTATAAAGCCATACTGAATACAATTTTTTTTAATCTTAAAAAAAATATTCAATATTCTTTCACATTTTATTTTTTTTTAATTTCTTTTTTAAATTAATTATTGTATTGCTGGTGATTGTAGCCAGTATTTCCACTATGTTGGTTATAAGATTTTTGATCCGAGGGAGAGGCGTACACTGTTATTGGAAGGCTACCAATACACGTAAATAATATTTGAGTGAATGGTGATTTTCCTGAATCGGTACAGAATCAACGGATGAGAGGAAAGGAATTCTTATTCGTTATTCCATTTGGCAACACTGTTTCGGGAACGTCTAGCAAACTCGGATCCACGTAACATGTCCATTGACCAGCTTTTCCCTTGAAGCTTCCATTCTCCATTCCACAATCACCCTGCCACTTCTTTCTCATGTTGTTTCCTCCTTGTTAAGTTTTTTTTGGTCGCAAACCCGCATGTCGGGTAGCAAGGCATGGGCTTGTCCGTCATGCCCTCAAATTTCCGATGCCACGCCATGTTCGCAACAATGGCACGCGGCTTTATCGAAAGCCACACAATTGATGATCACTTGCAGTGTTTGGCAATCTCCGGCCCATTTCACTTCACGACCGGCT
Organism: Lithobius niger; assembly: GCA_023313725.1. Lineage (NCBI taxonomy): Eukaryota > Metazoa > Arthropoda > Chilopoda > Lithobiomorpha > Lithobiidae > Lithobius > Lithobius niger. The sequence continues at coordinate 47,305 of JAHWFP010267444.1, read as the reverse complement.
GCTGTTTTCGCGTGGTGCAATCCAGATGCGGGTTCCACGGGTGTTGCACAATATTGCACAAGGTTGCATCATGTGGCAACTACTTCACGATCATGCACACATTTGAGCAGAAGCGATTTGCAGTGGTGATGCATAGCCGTATATAACGGCTGACCCGCCGCATGCGAATCGACCAGAAGCGGGCAGACAGAATGACGGCGCGCCACCGATGGACGACTTTCCCAACCTCCCCGTAGTGGAGAAGTCTAGGGCTGGCAAGACTTGGCGGCAACTTAATCGGGTTTTTACCGAAGAGCTGAGTGAGTACCAGAACAAGAAAGGTTTCTCCGAACCGCCAATGGGCTACATTGGCAGATGCAACAAGAAGAGAGAGGAGTTGGAATTTTTCATGAAATTATTCGGGAAGACCGCAGATTTCATCGTAAGGACGACCAACCAATTCATGGAAGACAAGGCCAGCAATGCCAAACGCAGCAAACGTCACGTCAGCCAACACACCAGGACCAAAAGACAATGCAGGGACTTCGACTCACAGGAAGCCATCGGCCGTGGAGGGCATTATCGCCATGGCCAACACAACAGTCGAATCATTGGTTCCGCGACCACTACCACCACGTCCATCACCACCCCACATCACTTACTGCCAGTTTTTGCCACTCACTGGAATTTCGAGTGAACCACAGCTGGAAATACCACAACGAGACGTCCACATTGAAGAAGTAGCCAGGTCAAGCCAAGTACAGCCGCCGATGCCAGAATCAGATGTGGCCGCTGAGGAGGACAAATCAGAGTACCCATATTACTGCGAGAAAAATGAGGACTACTACGAAGGCAGTAGCCAAGAATCAGTCAACGATGAGGATGAGTTAGACGACGAACTAAAAGAAACCGAGTCAGAGGAAGATGCCGACGCCTACCTTACAACGTCCAGCAGTGAGGTGGAAGAAACAAGGCCAGACAATCCACCACGGCCACCAAGGAGAGACAGTCCACCACGACCGCTAAGGCCAGACAGCCCACCACGATCGCCAACCTTAAAGGAAAACTAAACCCTACCATTTTTAATTTCACTATCGTTAGTTAAGTACGAAAGAAACAAGATGCAAGTTAGGTGAAGTTTCCAGCATTCGTATTAATTACACAATAGTTAATTTAGAATCTAAGGTTGATGTTGCCACGGCACGAGATAGCGAACGCGATTTCCTCGTATGGTACTGATGTCACACTTCATCACCTTGGGCCCTCGAGCAATGACGTCATCGTAGCATCCTAGCGAGTCTGCACCTGCTTATGCTTATAACATGGCGGCTGCGAGACCGGACCTCTCTGACCATAGCAGAGCAAACCAAAACACAATCTCTGCGAGATTTACTAAATTAAAGTATTCAAGAAAGTAGCTACAGTGATTATTACTGCTACAAAGACTCTTGAAAGTTCGTTCTTCAGCTAGGTGATAATCCACTCAACGAGAAATGCTGGGCAGATAAGCGATTATACAGTGTCCACTTGTTGCTCATGGGGAGGAGGAAGCAGTTTAGGAGGCGCGCGCTTCATTTGAAAAGAATCTATGCTGCTGTTCTTCACTAGATGCAGTGAGGAATGTGAGAGCCGAGCAGGATCTTGCCTCAGCTTGTTGGGCGCATGCACCAACGGGTGATGAAGTGTGACGTCACACGAACGAGACTTGGATGTGTTGACGGCACGAATGAAGAATACGTCTGCTAGAATGAAGATTTAGACACAACACCACGTAATAACTGTAAAGCTTGAGTGGTTTTCGTACCTCTCACATGTTTTTTAGGTGTCTTAATTAACGACACTGAAATTTATGATGAGAGGGTTTAGCTTTACTTTAACATAAACCTTGCCCACTACTCTCATGCCAATGCCACGTTTTCTGACATTGCAATCATCAGAAGCGACGTTGCCCACATATGAGCCCGGTTGGTCGGTTGTACTACGTCGTCCCACACCAGCAGAGGAGGTCTCGTTGACCAGAGAACTACGGTCCAGCCAAAATCGCAAGCCAAAAGCCAAAGTCGCAACATTGCAGCAGCGGCCACTCATGAGACGAACCAAAAGAGGACTCCAAAAGTGGCTACCTCCAGAAGATGCGCCACACCAGGATAACACAATATGTCAATCACCATTTCAGCCAACAACAGTCTCAGCCAAGCGCTCCACCAGAAGATCCGAGCACAGAACCCCAAGAAGATCCGAGCACAGGATGGTTGGTGCTAGAGAAAATGTGTGCAGAGGTGGACAAGGCACTCAGGAGCCAGCCAGAGTACTCGTCGTCAATGTCACCAATCTAGCCGGCGCAAATCCAAAGGGAAGAAGCAGTGTCCACGTCCAACTCGACTTGGCGGAGATGGCGCAGTATTGGTCCACGTTCCCAGACCTGGGAAACCACTCCATCAGATCGACCATGACCAGAACAAGGTTCAATCAAATTTGGAACAACTTTTGCCTGTCCGAAGAACCATCTTTCACCAGTACCAATCCCCAGACTGCATCGCCCACGACAAGACAAGCCATGGAAGAACAGAAGGCCAAGGAGGACATTGACGCAATAATAAAGGTACGACCGATGATGGAGGCCATCAACCAGGCATTCCGCAAGTGCAGGAACCCCGGTGCAGTTCTCTGCATAGACGAGTCCATGACTGCATACACTGGAAGATCCAAGATCAAGGTATACCAGCCCAAGAAGCCCATCAAGGTTGGCTTTGAACACTTCACTCTCTGCGACCCGTTCGACGGTTACATCCTCAACGACGAGGCACACATTGGAAAAAAGCGCCACATGGCCATTGACCCCGCCCAAGACCCCGCCAAGGAACTCAAGAACAACAAGATGGCTCACACAACGATCTACACCACAAACCACTACCTCAACCAGGGTTACACCATCGTCTGCGACAACCGCTTAACTACGGCACTGCTGTTTCAGTTCCTCTACTCCAAGATAGGAACCTTCGCATGCGGGAGCCTACATGCCAATGTTGCCGGAATGCCATACGAGTTCACGGAGGAGTTACGCAAATTCAAGAAGGAGCACGAATGTGGCGACAGTATCCTGCGTCACAGCGGTCGGCTATTGCTGAGCATCTGGTGTGACACCAAGGCCACCCTCTACACATCACCCACGTGGATCCCTTAGCCGGAAAGTGTACCGTCGGATGACTCACCGGGGCCCAGAAATACCTAGTCGCCTGCCCACCGGCAGTCACCACTTACACGGAATGCATGAATGGCGTGGACATGGCCAATCACCTCATCTTCTCGTTCTATGTCGACAGGAGGTCAGTAAGATGTCACCGCTACCTCTTCTTCCAAAAACTCAACCAGATTCTCGTCAATGCCAGGCTCAACATGGTCATGGTCTGCGGCCTCGAAAAGGCCGGCAAATGCTCCCCAGCTGACTTGCCGAAAATTGCTGGCCAACCACCTCATCAATCCAGTATGCAAGACATGCCCCATTAGACTTCCAGCCATCTTGGGTACCAGTCATCGCCGCGAAAAGACTACGAGGAGACGCATATGCCAGGTGTGCAGGAAGTACAGACAGGAACGGCACGAGACCATCTGGTGGTGTGGCACGAACATGTGCACGGACAAAAGCTCGAGAAAAATGCAGCTGCATCAAGATCGCCTGGATCTCGATTTTTAGGTAAAATACCTATGGACTTAATGTTGATCATTGTTTAAAATTGAACGAATTAAATTTTCGTACCATTTCTTGTTTCGTGCTCCCTAATGCCTCAAATGAAATTTTTTTTCACTCACTTCTGTCACGGAAATGGGCTTGGCACAAAGACAGTTTTGTTTACCATAACTTCTGTTTTTCGGCAGAGGATAATTGAATTCAGTCAGCGTACGGCAGTACAGCTTTTAAGCACTCACTTAGGCAGTTCCTCCACTGCACATGTGCATGCGTCAGTGAGAGGTGTGGGCGAGGGCTGGAATCCGTGGCCGACGGAAAGTTACAAAATGATACATAAAATTGTTGCGCAAAGGAAATATAATAAGTGCTAAGATGACTCGCATATTTTTTTATTCCCAAGGTCTGGAGTTTTTGTCTTCTGCAGCGCAACATTTTAACCTACAAATCTGGCGAATGGGAAAAAGAGAAAATGAGAGTTAGGTGAAAATACCGACTCGTTTTTCTCCAACCGTATAGTTTCAAATTAACATATGTAAGTGCAACGACGGTTCATTACTTTTACAAAAATGTCCGACTGGGGAAAGATTTATAGAGCAAAGCTGAAATGTGAACTAGTTATTTTCTTCCCTGTATAATAAATAAGAACATTTAAAAACGTTTAGATTCTTACTTTGAAATGTAGTAGCCATAAAAAAAACTAAGCAAACAAACTTACGTGAAAATTTCAAAAACAAAGGCATATCACTACCTTGGCGAATTTTCGATAGTCCAATACTGCTGGGGATGGAAATTCACAGCCTATCATCTTCAGGCTACGCAAACAACAATGACTATTTAATTCCTTTCACGAATTTGCCAACAGGGAGTTGGGGGGCGGGGGCAGTGCCAACCTACCTCACCCCCGATTGTCGATATGTGTCTGAACATAGTCAATTTACTGTTCATGTTTTGTGCTATGATTGCTTTACCGATCATGTATTTAAAACGTAAAGCACAACAGCACTTAAATAGATGCAATTTTTTAATTGTACATTTGATTATTTCAATTAAAAATCATCAATTTTTATACGTGTACGTTTTAACAAAGTGAACGTTCAATCGTATAATCTCTTTTTTTACGGCAAACTTGACGTTTTTGTTTGTAATCATTTGTGTGTGCCATCGACCCATTCAATTTGATAATTTCGTTTTGTTTTTAGGAAGCTGTAGCAGATCTTGTCGGGGCCTTACTACTCATCACGCTAGCAATTCTGATTATTTTGCGAGCATTATCAGAAAGAATATTACTAGCAGAGTATTCTCTCCTTATAAGTTCAGCAGTAAGTGGGTCATTTGCCTATTTTTCGTTAATAAATACGTGGTTGCAATTATTACCAATGCCCATTTTGAAAGGGGATCGAACATAAATTGTTTAGGTACTAATTTAATCGAAGCATTAATGAAGGTTGTTTGCCATAGGATAGACTACCAATATGCAGATCGATCACCCTGATAATCCCATTCGAAGGGTAACGGGAAATGGTTTGATTCTGCATTAGCTACCTAATTCACCCATGAGAGCTTCTTGCCTTTATTTCCTGTTAAAGTTAAAGCTTTAGTTAGCTATACAGGGCGTATGAAAAGCAACGATCGTAAATTAAACGGTTTGTGAAAGGGAAAAGTTCGATAATGATAACCATAGTTTCGGAAACTACCTACTCCGGAGATTTCATATCTGGAGACACGTGACATTGTCAGTTAACTTTTAGGGGAAGCTATTCTCTTCTGACTGAATTAGTGTTGCTAACGTTAAACAGGGCCGTAGAGAAGAGGGGACAAAACTCAAGAGGGGAGAGTCGGCAAAATCAAAGCTGTCTTCGGCTCAGCGAAAGTTATAATACCGGCAGTTAACAGCATTTTCAACTCTGATCCGACTTTACGCGTGCAGTTTTTCAGAATTAAAGTAAATATTTCTCTTTTTTTTAATCTATAATTTATAAATTCTTGTTTACATACATATTCTAGTTTTGTTACGGTGACCTTGACTTCTTAAAGCTGGATTATTAGTGGGATACGGTAACATAAGGGAATACGATGGATTATAGGATGGATGCTTTTCACCCTAAAGATTTCCTCACCATTATAAAGGAGGAGTTCATTCGTTATTAGCAAGTTTAACAGTCGGCACTAGACCATTGCTTGATCAACAGGTTAACAGTCGGTACCACAACTATCGTATGATTTACGCGTGTGGAGAGCTTCTTAGAAGCCAATACGTCCAGGAAAAAGAGTTGAGTTGGAATGTCACGGATATAGGTGTAGCCTAATGTCATTTTGATAATGACTATCAAAAAAAAAAAAAGATTGCCACGAAAGAAAAACCGTGCAAGCCAAAGAAAATGCTGTTCCATTAAAACCTTGTGAGTTAGCCGCAAGAAAAACCAATGCAGACAAAAAGACAAGGAAAGTCGAAAATTTCTTTAAGCCTAATTAATTAATTAGGTGGTGTGATCCAAACTAGGAACCGACTCCGATTAGTTAACAGCAAAGCGAGCAATTAGCTATCGTACTGTATATTTAAAAAAAATACCAAGGTCAACAGACTACTGACTAACTACTGACCATAAAAATTACTAAAACCATCTAGCTAAAAAAAAACTGTTTCAAGATTTTACAATTGTTTATTGAATACAGCAAAAGAAAGATTTCGTTGCTCGTGCCACACACCGAGAACTACCTTAACGATAGGCCTAGTTAAAATACCGAATCTTTAATCATAGCCATACATCTGTACGAAGTTTAAAATGGGACGTAATAATGCAAAGGTTGGAATGAACAAAAAAATACTGAATGGTGGTACACTAAAGAAACGAAACCTGGTCCTTTTTTTAAATTAACTTACTAGCTTTACTTACGTAAAAAAAATAGCATTAGGTGTAGCACTCAGTTTATGTATGCACCAGAGATCGAGCATTCTTCTAAAGTGACCGTTAGCCTTGGTTAGAACCCCCTTCCCAAAGAGAAAGGAACTGTTAAAAAAAATTGTGCGTGCAATACATGCAAAAAAAAAAATGAATTCACTGACAAAACTGGTCGAAACAAATCGAAACAGTGCAGCATTTAGCTTGGATGAAAGAAATGTGCGATCGTGTGTTGCCTTTTGTTGAAAGTGCTTCCTGCCGTGCAAAAATCAATCTCTCGCTTTAATATAAGATTTCTTCAATCCCACTTCGCCTTTTGTGTACCTTTTTACACAAACTGGTTAACGATTTACCAGAGGAATGTTGATTCCTTCAGATCATTGTTACAGCCTAGCACAGGATCTCCTGCCATGCTTCACGGGCCGAAAATAACCTCTCTCATGCCAACTTTCTGCATCCGCTCATAGTCAAAGCACGGGAAACCAGTTTTTTTTTAAAGTTCTCTCCCTATGGTTCATTTATTTTCTTTCATTTTTTGAGGAGCCTACAAATGTCTAAAACGTATTGTTAGAAGCCAGGAAAGGTCTTAAAATACCTAAACATCCGTCAGCTTCCGGAGCTTCGCCCCGAATTCCATTGGGGGAGCTTATGTTGCTTCCCTAGACCCCCTAGTTGGAGTGGATGAGTCGGCAAAATTTCGTCTGTTGGCTTCCCCTCCCCAATGAAAAACTCTTTGCTGCGCCCCTGATGTTAAAGGTACATTACTCCCAACGCCATTTTTCTCGATCCTTTTCCTATAACAGCCACGTGCAGATCACCGGGAAGATGACACAGTGAACCTTACATGACGTAACGCCTGTTATCCTATATATTTACACTTCCCATGCCTACATTGCGTTGAATTGTGCAACGCACGTTTAAATACATCCACAAAATGGGCCTATACAATGTACTTACACGTCCACAACGCATCTTCACTCCAGGAATTGCCACTCGGCCTTATTTTAAATCGTGTTTAATAGCGAGACAGCACAGTGGCAAAGGGATTTGCCATTAGATAAATACAAATAAATAACGAATGCAGATATGTAAAAACGTATTGCTAATTTAGCTTTACTAATACGTAACTTAAAGATTTTCAGTGACATTATGTGATCGTTTCTATGGACATAAAATCTGCGAACATTTGAATGCTGAAGCGTATTAAAAAAAGCGTACTAAAACAATTCGAAAGTGGCAGACTACTTCACGTAAGCCTCATCTAATAGACTCGCTAAAAATTAATAAAAGCGAAACAACATTAATACGAAATGCAGAAATTCTTCCACACGACTATAAATGTTTATAATTTATTTATTTAGAAACTGATAAAGTAATTCTCAGGAGATACTCTGATTCAATACCCTTTCTGTGGCTGGTAGTTATCGGTGTTTTTGGAGCACTCAAATTTTTGCTCCCGTAAACTCGCTTGTGCATTTGTTGGCAATAAGCTCCTTCGTCACGTTGTGCCTCGGGAATTAGCCATCACAAGCACTCACGAGTTTAATGGGAGCTAAAACTTTCATGCTCCAAAAAATTATCGATAACTACCTTTGCACTCGGGATATAACCTATGATAAACGTTTGTGTGTTCCAAAACGTTTCCGTAAACTAATCGGAGCGGTGTAAACAAAAAAGTGTTATTTTCTGCCATTATACGGAGCAGCAGCTGTCAGCTCGAACGTAATGGATCCTTTGACGTCCACACGGAAAATAAATGCTTGTAAAAATCTTTATTTAAACTAAGAAAAGCATCTACGCAATTGACCTTTCCTATTCTTGTTGCTTATAGAGGTGTCTTATTGTGCATGACATGCCCTTTAAAGACTTTAGAGCGTTATGGAATTCTTTTTTTGCCATCTTTTCATATTTTGGCACCTTATCCAATTCCTGTGACAGAAAAGGTAACTCAGAAGTGTTTTCCACGCACAATATTCAGAAAACATGAAGTCGACAAGCTTTGCTGTGCCTTGCTATCTTTTGACATATTTCGGAAACCCTTTCAGTTTCAGAAATTCACCGCATGGCCTCAAGAGATGTAGCCACTTGATAAACCTCCCGTCTTGCCTCCCGTGTTTAGTGGTGTGGCCTTCATTGGCCTTTTCTGAAGGGGGGCTACGCCATGAGAAAGAACGGAAGTGTGGGAAAAGAGAAAAGTTCAGTACCTCTGGCAATTGCTAGAACGTAAGCAGAGTAACGTCCCAAACAAACAAAACAAGTCTTCATTAATTATATCATCAGTAGCTAGAACGTAAGTAGATTAACGTCCCAAACAAACAAAAAAGTCTTCATTAGTCATATCATTAGTAGCTAGAGCGTAAGCAGATTAACGTCCCAAAAAAACAAGTCTTTATTAATTGTATCATCAGTAGCTAGAACTAAGCAGATTAACGTCCCAAAAAAACAAAAACGTCTTTATTGGTTATATTATCAGTAGCTAGAAGTGGTTATAGCATTGATTTTGCAACAAAATGGGCCGGTATAAGCGATTTAATGCACATTTTTTGGAGAGCGGACGTCCGAGGAAGGATTGAGCAGCAAAGGTAGAGCACAACGGAAAACGAAACTAACGTATATTAGTCACAAAGGAAGAGAAGAACGGAAAACGACATTAACAGTATGTCATTAGCAGCAAAGGTCGAGTACAACGGAAACCGAAACTAACTGTATATTATTGGTCACAAAGGAAGAGAAGAATGGAAACCGAAACTAACAGTGTATTATTAGTGACAAAGGAAGAGAACAGCAAAGTTTGCCTTTTTTCTAGAATAGTGGATGTTTTTCTATAGCTGGACGTCTAGAATTCTGGCACCCTCTGGCTTCAGATTGTTATAATTCTTCATAGTGTAAAGTCAGCTATTATGTCAGATAAAAGTGAATTTTTTCGTCGCTGTTGTTCACTTATGATTCTTACTGCTTCACACTGTTAACATAGAGCTGACAGCTGCTTTCCCTATGTTAAGTCCGTATCTGGACTAGATATGGCAGGAAGGGCCTTGTCTGGAACCAAACCTAGCAACACCTGATAATGACCAGATCTGCATGCATTGTTCAGATAGGAACAAAATTTGATATCCAGCATAATTATGGTGAATTTAAATATCAAGATATTGCTGGAAACTTTCACATCTGGCTTGATATGGATTTTTTAAGTACAGATTGATTTTTGCCCATGGTCAATACGTACAAGTCCCAAAGTTGACTGATACAGAACACTGATCAACTTTCAATTCAAAGCTCGACGGAAGATGTCCCTCCATGGATGCACTTCGATTTGTTTTCTCCTATGATAAGCGCACTAAAAAATGAATCATCTCGGCAAAATATCGTACATCAAGCTTGTTTGGCTACACATCTTGCCAGAATTAACTGTATCTGGCCAGAGATAACATATGTCGTCAGATTGACTGGCCTGGCTTCATTGAACTATATCTGACCGTATATGGCCATATTTAACTAGATCGGGTGTATACAGAGATGCCTAGTGGAGGCTGGCTATAACTCAAATTAGACTGGATGTAACCATATCTGAGTAGATCTAACCAGATCTCTCCGGATCTAACCAGTTATAACCTTGTCTGGCTGAATCTACACAAATTTGACCTGATATATATTATTATGCTGTTCCTATTTTTAGATTCAATTTACTTATCCGAGATGTGCATTGGTATAATTGGCACCACTGTACACGAGCATGTGAAATCCAAGGCGATGATGTAATTTAAGTACCATTTCAAATAGTAAACTATTTTGTTACATGTATGAAAGCATTATTATTCCTTCAGTTTAATTTGTGTTTTTCAGGTTTGCGGCTGTGTAGCAGGGATCTTCCTCGGGATAGACGCCATTTGTATTATGATATAGGGTGGCCCATGACCCTAGTTACAAGTGTAGTTTTAATCAATAAATAAAGATTATAACTAGTGATTGTAAACTTGTTTAGGTTTAGTTCATTAATTAACGTCTGACCCATAAGGCTCCATTCGGACGAGTGGTTTTTTCAGATACTAAATCACCTAAGTGGAAGTGCTGGGCGAAGTAATGTGATTAACACTGTAAAAGATATAACAACGTCTAAACCACTGCTGCACTATGGTGTGCCAAGACATCAAAGTCACTCCATTCTATTGTGGTTGAGTTTTCTGGTTTAGTTATATTTGACGTTTTTCCACACCATACATCTTTGCATTATATTTCAATCATTATGTGCCAGAGAAGTGAACGCTTCCTCAGTCGTACTCCCTCAGTCGTTTTATAATCGTCATGTGTATGGTCACCTTACGGTTTTTCTTACGAGTGCTATAAGAATCATGTTGTCAATCAAGCAAACAATAACTTGCGTTCGTTTTAAAAGGGTTAGCTAGGAGCTTGTATCGAGTCATCCCAGCATCATGATTGGCCCTTGTATCCTGAGAATACACCGCCACCAATTCATCGTGTGCACAAACCATTGCATGATATCGGTTTCGTATTGGGACGTTAGTTGGAGATAGCAAGCAAGACTCCCGCCCTTTGGTGATTAGTCCCGGTGTGTTGGTGCACCTTATTGTGGCGACACTCTGCTGTCATTAATACGTCCACACGTAACGTTCAAGAACCATAGATTCTATTCCTGGGGGTGTTGATAATATTTGAACGGCAACTTATTGTTTAAACGTGACTTGTTTAACATTCCTGTTCTTGTAACAGTACACACTTGATAATTCTTGAGCTCATGCCATATGTTACCTGCTATTAACAACCAACTTAAGTGTGTTTACTAATGAAACCTGTTCTGATATCCAACCATCCACCCCAATGACTCCTGATGTTACCTAGTTTTCGCCTACTGATTTAGAACCCTTTTCCCCATTAACTTTTACAAGCGCAAATACTTAGCTTACTTATTTAAGAATCATTGTTAAGTCATGAATTCGTCATCATCCTGTTAAGCATATCAATTGGTGGACAAGCACATGACAATCAAATTTATCAACATTAAACCTGAACCAAAATGGCTAAAGGTAATTTTTGACTCAGATTAGTCCTTAGCTTAAGTAAGGCCAGTGTGTCAGCAATCTACGGGTTACCACCTGTTGATACAAGGGCTATTGTTGGTGTGTTCGGAAAAATGTAAGGAAAAGAATAAGATGGTAATTTAATTACGGTTAAAATAAAAGTCAGAATAATAGTTAAAATCAAATAGTAAAACGAAGTCGATCCTATTTCGTTAATCAGAAACTAATTATTTCTAGCTAGTCCTGGTAGCCAAGTTCTTTAGGGAAAACCCAGTTATTATTCGTTAGGTCATTATTCGCCATGCAAACTACGTATAGTGTGATTTACCAATGTTCGTTAAAAAGGGATCGAGAATTGAATCACCAAAATGGTTTGCCAGATGTTGTCAGACTGCTGTGCAAAGTGATTTGCAACCAACTCAATCCCGTTTGTTTCTGTGGATACTTCAACTGATGTGGATATACGATCGCTAGAGCCATTTCAATGTTCTTTTCGATCGCAGGACTACACCGCCATACCTTCTCAGATTCACAAGTTTTTGTTTGACTCTACAGAAACTACAGTGGATTTTTATGCCTCTGAAATTAGGAAAGCAACCAGGGTAATGACAGCTGGAAGATCTGAAGTCCAGTTGGCCATTTAGAGTCTTTGTGGATTGGCCAAGGTCAAAGTAATCTAAGTTTTCTGACAGAATTGTTTGAGATGCCGGATTTTCTGAATCCACACTGAACATTTATGATCTTTTGCCCAGACTTTGATTTGCCAATTTTGAGATAGGAGCAGATGTGTGAAGATATCTGTCGACTAGAGCTGTACAACATAGCCAAACAAAGATGGTGCAACGTTCTGAGCCAGTTCATGAAGAGTCTAAAGAGTTCTTAGACTCCTCACCTTTACCTCTTGGCCACAGCCTCAATTAATCTATATAACTTGTGATGTTCCTAAAGTTTCACTGTGCCCAGGCGATAGGGTCTGAGCATTCTACAACCAGTCCTGAAGTGATGTTTGTAAAGATGTACTCCCATGAAACCCAACAAAAACATTTAGTGTGAGTGTGGATATAGGTGTATTTTCCAGTAAGCAGTCACTGTTTCTAGTTGATCTTTCCTTTGACTCGTGTCCTTGCATTGTCTTGTGCAAATCTGGTCAAGGTTCAGGAAAGGATCAATTCGGATAGCCTCAAACTAACCCTACGTATTTTTAGAGGGTGAGTTCGAAAACTTTTAGTCACCTAGGTCACTAAATGTCAGGCAAATTAAAGTGTTTTAAATAATCCAATTGACGATTTATTGGATAGTCGCTGCTCCGTCATGCGACAACTAAAAGTTTAAGACCTGTTATGAGGTAGTTGGAAATTAGCCAACAGCGAAAATTATACACTAGAAATAACGTAGTTCAGTAAGCTACATTTATGCACTTAACGTTTCGTTGGAGTGGCATGACCCGTATTCGAACCGGCTACCCAGTTCGCCCCCAGATGACTTGCATAGCGCCTTAATCGCTATGGCCACATTCTCCACTGGCCGCCCCCAGATCAATTGCATAGCACCTTAATTGCTATGGCCTCATCCTCCACATTCTTACGTTTCGTCGGAGTGGGATGACCCGAATTCGACCCGTAAGTGCATAAAGGTGGCTTACTGAATTACGTTATTTCTAGCGTATAATTTTCGCTGTTGGCTAATTTCCAATTTTCCTTAATATTATTTCCAGCGATTTATGTCCATTTATTTAAGAGGTAGTAATGCCATTTTGTTTTGCCCCAACTCTTCATCACTTTCGTACTGTCACATCTTAACTAATCTACAACGATTGTCACCCCTGAGAAGTGTACAAGGAAGGAAAAGACAGGTCAATTACCGAGTACAGTCACCGAAATGTTAGAAGTGGTGAAGTAATGGTCGTTTGGGCTATGTACATTATTAGGTTTAAGTCACCCGAGGACTCTTAGCTCTGTCACTGGGTACAATTGTTTCGAAATCGGCAACAGAACAGTTATTTTAAAAACGTGGTGAGGAAATGCCAATTGCCACCACCAAATACTTACTGTCTGCATTCCACCTTCCTTAAGGCAACCTCAACCATAACCTCCACTTCTAAAGTAATTCTTTAACCATAATAAATTGATGTATGGTACTAGACATAAATCATTTATTCAGTGATCAATTCACTATTAATACGACTTGTTATGTTTAGATGTAGCTGTAAACTATAAGGTGAACCTAGCTGTGGCCGAAGGTAAGCATGACATTTTGTATGGTTACCCAAGTCACCCTCTTGTCTCACCCTGTGTAGCTGGACCCTGTATCTTACAAACCCATTTCCCAGTAACAGATTTCTACGCAAATCTCTGAGAACAACCTTGCATAATCAAGCAATTAATTGAGGGTCTTTTGTTGACCACATCCTGAAGGGTGGAAACTACATACTACTTTGCTCCCTAGCCTGTAATAGACTGGTATATACCCGAGTGCGCCCAGCTCAAATCCAATGCCTGTATGCATCATGTTTAAGTCTGTGGTGGGACTTTGTACTTCATCGGCTTTTGCCACCACCACCTATACGAGCTCTGACCTTAGCAGTGTAACTCTTTACCATGAGATGCCAGTACCCCAAGAAGTCTCAGCGCACGCGATTTGTGGGCCCGCAGCATTTGTGCACAATAGGCAGACTCTTCCCCTTGGTGATAGGTAGAAGAAAGTACCTAATGTGAGCTGTATAAAATTTCTACTCGATTTATACGAGCGACCTTCCCTATGGACTGTTATGGACTTTAATCAGTTACATCGCTGTATGGGCCATGCCTCAATGGAGTGTATTATACATATTCTCAAAAAGGAACCTTCCTTGGAACTGTGTTGCTTGGCAAACCATCAGCTTAGCGCGTTATATGTCTTACAACCAAAATGCAACATGGTAACCATTTTGTCAGATAAACGTTTGGTAGCCTACTCGTTATGTTTATTTGGTCTGTGGACGAGTGTCACATCAGTAACTGTGCAGCCGTCGATGGAGGGCACATCTTGTTCGTCGTGGGTGTAGGAATGCGCCGTCTCTTTGAACACATACTTCACAGTAAGACACAGGTATGCTATGTGCTTATCGACAAAGTCCAACGAAGACAAACAGAATGGACACATCTTGTGTAAACTTTTGACCGATAGGGTGTTTACTTACCAGACAGGTATCCTTCAACAGTTTCTTCAAGAGAATAGAACCACCAACCGCTCTGTATCGCACATACACCCAGAGAAGCTGGAGAAATTGAAGTTTTGGAGTATGAGCCCAACTTCTCGGTTATACCCCGGTAGCTCTGTTATAGCATTAAACCTATTCTTTGTATACATCCACAACTTGCCGAGCTTACTTAAAATAGATGCCGACTACTATTACATTTTAATAGTCATGGCTTTTGACTCTTACGTATACCAGCAGGTGAACTCGTTGTATTCAATCTGGTTTTCATATTTTAACATCACATTTTGTAATTTTTTAGGCAGTGGTTTATATTTTTTCTTTGGCGATCGCATACACACACATAAACAGAAATACACGATCACAAGACACAAAGACACAGAAACACGGATACAGATACGAACAGATATCGACACGCACACAGGCACAGATACGTACACAGGCACACACACCATACAAAGTGATATTAAGGTTGCATATTTGCACTGCAAGGTTTGTCTTTTGCTGGGCTATCAGACGTTCGACAACCCCATAGATTACGCAGGCCTAGTCGCAGTTGGATCCGCCCATGGTTGTTTTATTTTATCAAAGAAATGTAAATTTTCACTAGAAAATATCGGAGTGACGGTAGTTACAAACTTAGACGGACTTGACCCTGAAGAGGCACCCCTACCCTACAGCACTACTAACTGACATGTATGCAAGCTGCAAGTAGTATGAGCAGATAAACCGAGGGGTTTAAAGCAGAAAAAAAGATCGGACAAGACCAACCTGGTCCCTCTTCCCCTTCCACGAAAATATTTTCCTGCTTACGCAGCTGATATACCACAGAACAAACCATAGCCGCTCACTGAAATCTCATAACACGTATGTGTCGTGCGGTCACGGTTACAACCTAACGATTTCTAAGTATAACGATTTCTTAATCGAAATTTTTATAATAACACCAAATCAACGTATTAAGGATATAACGACTGTTTTTTTTTTTCAACTTACGCCAGAGAATTGAGGCTTTCCTCGTAATTTTTTTTAGTAGTGAATCATGATTCAAAGCACGGCAAACGAAATTCTCATTCTCTTCTACTGTCTGTCCGTCTTCTCAGTTTTCAAAATAAATTAGGCATCATTAATCAGTCACTTGCCTAATTATTTTTAGGGAAATTTTAGGATGTAGTGTTTAGGATGTAGTGACTGCTTTTTTTTTCAACTGTCGCCAGAGCAATTTTGGGTTTAATCAAGTTTTTTTTTTAATAGCGAATCTTGGTGCAAAGCACAAGGAACGAATTTCTCTTTTTTTGCTGATGTCCATCTGGTTTCTCAATTTCAAAATGAATTAATGCATCATTAATTAGTAATTTCCCTAATTATGTTTAAGGAAATTAATGCGAAATTATTGTACAACTACATGATGCTGACCGTACATTTAAAGGTTGGTGTATCACGTGTTTCCCATAATGGTTGAAGAACAATGATGGAAAACCCTAGCCAAAAATCAA
>JAHWFP010267444.1:0-23664 GCA_023313725.1 Lithobius niger | reverse complement strand
GCTTTCATCGAATCAAGTTTGTTCAATCCAAATTTTGTGCACACTGATCAACAAACGCTTTCATCGAATCAAGTTTCTTCAATCCAAATTTTGTGCACACTGACCAACAAACACTTTCATCAAATCAAGTTACTTCAATTCAAATTTTGTGCACATTGACCAACAAACGCTTTCATCGAATCAAGTTTGTTCAATCCAATTTTTGCGTGCGCTGGCTATAACAACCGCTGATTTTCGTTCGCTTCGCTCACTCAATCAGCGCATCCCGTGACGCAAGTCAGTGGATGCACCGTTTTAAAAATTGACACGTCGATGCATTTTCCAGCATCGTTGTGTAAAAAAAAATTGCGCCGGCTAATAATGTTGTATTGCTTGCTGAAGTCCTTTGTACGGACGGGTGGTGTTGAAATCTTTAGCCTGGCTGCTTCGACATTTTTGTTTCCTGGGAAAGGCAGAAAGCAAATCGCATAGCAAAACAATGCCTCATTATTGTTTTGTTATCACTTAGACAGGTCTTATTGTTGCTGGCCACTCTGCAAGCTAGCAATGATAAACCTCGTGCTCTGCAGTAATTGTTGGTGTGCAGTTTGAAACAATTGAGCTCAGCTGTGAAAGGCCGAATTTACGAAATAAGTAAGCCATTCCATCGTGTTTAGGTGCCAGGCCTCGAAATTAAAAATGTGGCTTAGTTATATTCGAAACTATATGCCTTTAGCTGAAACGCGGATTCTTTCATTTTACCCATCAACAATCAACGTTTTACACGAAATTGTTAGGCACCGTAGCAAAGACATAACACGTGCACGAAGAATGAAAAGCGATTAAAGTGATTGTTTACTTATACTTGTTTCAACGACCTTATTATGTAGACTAGCCAAGTCGCTCGCTGCGCTCGCTCATTCGGCGTCGTCGATGAGATTGCTTGTTGCAACTCATACACCTCTGCCAAACGTTCCTAACAAAAATGATGACGCAAATGTTGAAGTTAGTGATCCGAATACAGTAAGTGTTTTTCCTAATGCTGCAGTTCATAAACAAACGATAAACTAAACTAAAAATAACTAAAAAATTTTAATGGGGCAGTAAGGTTTCACATGGAGTAAACACTACAGGCACTCACTACACTACATACAGTAAACACTACATACCAACACTATTGGTAGTAGAATAAGAAGCTTATAAATACAAACACGTCCATACTACGTAGGAGTATCTAAGTTGTAAATCTTATTTTGTATTCCACCACTTTTCACAAGGTCGACTGGGAGAGAAGCTGTGGACTTTGCTTCATTAATCCTGATCGAGGGCTGTTCACGAGAAATGGCGTAGAACCGGGTGGCCAGTCACACAAGTTCTACTCCAGTGTGATAGTAACAATGGCCAGGTTTTTGATTTAACCTTCGATCTAGTACTCGGTGGGATTATCTTGTCAACTAATGTAGTAACTTGGTGGCAGCCTTTTTGGCTCTGATATCACTACTTTGATTGGCTGAAACTTGGCGGGTTTTTTCACCCTTGTGGGTTTTGTTTTAGATACATTTTAACAATTAAAGTGAAACTTCAATCACATATGGTTTTTTTTTTATCACACACTTGAAATTTTTTGTTTGTACTCGTTATTGTGAATTTTGTGGTTTGCCGTCACCCTCTCGTGATGCCCATTTGGCTTGCTGTCCTGTAATAATACTAAATAAGGCCAAACCGCTGAAAGAGAGCTGGAGACAAATCCACTGGCAACAGAAAGACTTGCACTGATGAATGTGAAAAGCGAGCGAAATTCAGTGTATTTGGAAGAAGTACAGAAGACAAACTTGGTACGTCAAAGTATTAAGAATGAGAAAATAATAACGAACTCGTTTGACGTTTAAGGTAAGTTTTAACTGATCCGAAGTAAAAACCGCAAAGGAACACGATTAAATTTCTTCTAAGGTTTCAGATACCGGAATGTTGCTGTACTGTTTAGTCCACGTGAAACCATACTGCTGTATACAACCATTATGCACGTAAATACAATTAAAACTAGAGCCAAACTTTCAAAATCATTCTAAGAATAATATATGGCTACACACTCGTCTACTATTTTTTTTTAAACTTTAGCAGCATGCTTCAGTGAAGGCTTCTCCTTTCCGTTCATTGCCCTATTGATCATACATGCACCACCTTTGAAGATTTTCAAGCACTTTCCCAGGCCTGGAATTATTTTCAACGAAGTTTCGAGAATTTCTAGGACTCGTACGAATTCTCATTACCTTTAGGGCGATATTAAGCAAAATACGACAATTAGTTTTTAAAGATTATTCAGCGATGTCGACAAGTAGTATGGAGCAATCATTACTAAAGTAAATCATCGTGTACTCGCCGTGCACTAAAGTAAAAACCCGCAAAAACATTTTTTAATACCGCAGTAAAGTTTCACGTGGACTAAACAGTACAGCAACAATACGGTATCTGAAACCTTACAGGAAAGTTTATTCGTGTTTCTTCGCTGTTTTAAATTCGGATCAGTTAAACTTTACCTTAAACATCAAACGAGTTCGTCTTTGTTTTCTAATAATAAGGTTTTTACATTCTCTATTCACGTTGACACCTTTGTTAGCAAGGCTTCTGCTATTTTCTTTTTACAACTTCGCACAACCTTGAGTCGTGATAAGAACGCGTGACTGTTACGTTATTTAGGATATTGTTAGACCTATTCTGGAACACGGAATTCAATATGGAACCCTCCATTTTTTATGGATTCGAAGTATACTGAAAATGTTCAACATAGGCTCACAAAACAAAACTGCATAATTGTCTTCTGTAAGCTACGACTAGTGCTTACATCGGCTTAAATTTCTCTCGCTTAAATGTGTCACAAAAGAGGAGGCCTTATAATGTTGTTCAAAATATTGCGTGGGTTTATTTCGTTTTTATGACAGTAATTATGACAGTAATTAACGATTGTTGTCATAATTCTATACGTTCTTCTTGCAAGCTTAATGTAATGTGTTCTTTAATCTGTGGCTTAATGTTACAACTGTGCATTATAATGCAATTCACAATTCTTTATCTTGGTATCAACTTAGTAAATACTGTTCCTGATGAAGTGGTGTCATTCCCATCTGTTTAAACTTTTTTTTTTTAAATATAATTGAAATCTTATTTATTTATTTTTTTTTGCGGGGGGAGGTTGGGGAAATGATATACAGTATATTAGTCCTGGAATTGGTCTGTCCATTTTATTTGTTTGTATCATCTCTGACTGGCTTAACCCCCCCCCCCCCCCCGTTTTTATGATTATATACTGATATTTATGCACGATTGGTTTTTTTTTGTCTGTTGTTTACTCTCAAATATATATTTCTTTAATGCGTTTTAGCATTGCTAAATTGTACGCTAGAAACTGACTATTTGCGTACTTGCGTAAATAAATAAATAAATAATAAATAAACTTTTCGGGTTACATTTCCAAGAGAGCAAAAATAAAATAAGTAAATTTAAGAAATATGTGGCATTCTCTAAATGAAATACAGAATTTATAAAGTTCTACTGTATAAGAAAATAATATTTACAGTAAGAAACAAGAAAATTTGGATCAGTCGTCAGTTTGGGAATGTGCAATATATTAGCCTACTTATTTGTTTGGCACTTTTTATGTAGCACAAAGTTACCAGGCGACCAGACTTCATATCTATGCTTTGTATTTATCTGTTAGGACTGTATAAAACAACACTTTTGTCATATTTTTCGGCTTCCTTTCGAAGAACCCAAATTAATAGCGAAAACAACTTAAAATGGCTCATTGGGTGAAGATGGATCAGAACATCAGATTGGGTGTGTAGATCGTGACTTAAAAGAAGCCAGAAGTAAGTCACCAAAACCCAATACGTTTCAGATTAGGCAGTATATTCTTTATTGTCCCTCTTATATCATATAACAAGTCGAATAGGTTACACATATGCTTCGAGGTCAGACATTTGGACGAACTGCTAGAATAGAAAGGGCTTTGTCGAGGTTCAATCCTTTTCGTTTGGCTTTACCAAGGGCTCGGCGGAGAGTGTTAAATGCTTTCTTGATTTTATTCTGAAAAGCATTTTATAGTAGTATATGTATAACAGTCATGTGGGTACATAATTATTTGGATTAATAACACACAAGGGTTTTACCGCATAGCCTACAAGGGTTGCTGTGGGTTTTAGGTAAAAGTAAGATTTTGAACTTAACAAATAAAGAAAATGAACACTTTTTTTTTTCAAAGTCGCTATCAGGAATTTTAAAGTGAAGTATTCGAATGAGGTCGAATACTTCACTGAATTTAGGTTTTCTTTGTTTGTTTTTCAGAGTACGTGTGTGTGTGTGCTTGTGAGAGTGAGTTTGTCTGTCTGGGACGCGGTAACATTTGCAGATTTGTTCTAATTTGGTAACACGGGAGCTTTGAAATTCATGTATGGAATTTACGAGATCGAAGACAAAAATTCCTATCACATATATTTTCGATGATATTCACCTTTTTCGTTGAAGGGCTCAGCTGGTTTTTTTTAAGTGTGACAAACCTTTCCGATCTATTAGGCTACTGGCCCCGACCAATACATGAGAGACAAAGAGGCATTTACCATAATGTTCCGTACTGAAGCTCTTTTAGTGGAAAGAATGCAGAAAATAATTTCAAATGGTAACTAAAAAAAAAACCCGCTTTACTGCCGATTTCACGTGTTTGGAAACTACACGGTCAATTGTGTTGCCATCAGTAAAAGGGCGGAAAACCAAGTCGCTCAATTAATCAAAATAAATGCAGATGCATATCTATTTCCGTTTCCTTTCGGACTTAAATGTCAGACGGCCTGGCGAGATTAAAACCCTCCACCTATAAGACATAAAGCCGAAGTCCTACTGCTAATAAGCCAAGTTAGCTTTTGGTACCAAGACCGAAGCTCAACCGCCATTGGCGTTGTCAGTACGGATTAGCAGCGGGGCTTCAACCTATGGTTTCAAAGCCAAGGGTTCGATTCTTGCTCAGGTATTCTGACATGTAAGTCCAAAAAGAAACGGAAGTAGGTTTGCATATGCGGTTATTTATGTTATCATTAAATATCAAATCCCGCAGTTTGTGGCTGGGGTATCCAAACGAGCTCGTTTAAATTAATGTTGCACTCGTTTGCAGAAAACTGGGCAGAATTATAGGGGATACACGGAGCAGAAATTATAAAAGTAAAGTGGTTGTGAAAAATACTCAAGAATTAAATATTACAGCAAAACGGAAAACACATGTAAGTCTATTGTAGCATCTCTATAGATCGGCTTAGTTATAGCTGTGATTTTCAAAGCTGAATTATATGCCTACAGATGTCTATACTATCATTTCCATCTTACGTAGCAGTTTCTGAATACGAAGCAATTGGCCACTGAAGCCAACACTGCAAGCCAAAAACAAAGCAGGTGAACTAATCTAACGCTCATCTTTACGAATGCAACCTTATAGAAATTATTTTTTTTTAAGTAACCATGTTGTTTCCAAATCTGTGATAATAGGAACAATAGTGTTTTTTCGTCTTGTAATCATTTTCTGCATCCTTCACACTGAACTTTCACTATGGTGTACGGCATATGGCCATGTAGCTCTCGGGCCACTAGCTTTATACATCGGGCTCCTTTACTGCTGCTACTAAGAAAAACGGCTTAGCCTTCCAACTAGTGGACCCACCTCAACTCCCATAAGGTATAGTGAAATGTGCCTAGCGATGTTCTCGAAGGAAATGTTTGCGATTCCACATTGTCAAAAACTGTTTTAAAAAAATCAGCACGCTGCAGATTATGTCATTTTTCTTCGAGGCCGGTAATGCCTTTTCAATAGGTTAAACACCACGTTTGTAGGTGTAGTCAAAAACTACCTGCTATCGCGGATAAAGTAAGAAGAAAAAGTAGGAATGGTACGCTCCCTCGATACCTGTAGTCACTGTGAATTCATTTTAAAATAACAACTCATTCATATCACAGTGCAAATTAAGACTAGAAATACGAGCTTTCGCTCAACATTAATTAGCATTCTAAACTTACAACGTACAATATTCAAAACTTGCTCCTCCCGCTGTTGCGAGCAGCTCGAAGGCATGCAGATCAACCCTCCGTGCAGATAGGCATTTCATTAGAAACCAGTAGTCCCTTCTACAGCTGGATTAAAATCCAAACTTGTAACACCCCAAGCAAGTAAATGAATCAATTAACTAATTTAACTAAACAATATAATATTTTGGGTTCAGTTGAACCGAATTTTTTGACCTGACGATTTGGACGTTTTACCGGTCCAATGGATGTCTAACGGTCGTGGAGTGTTGTTAAGAAGATGAGCCGTTTTCTGCACGAGCAGTTTGCATCAGATAAATTAAGGCTGCGAGGAATTTTAATTTTTTTAAACGAAAAATAAAAATGCCCATTTTGTTTCGTTATGGGACCTCCTGCACACGATTACAACGAGTTTGCAAACATTTATACTGCAAGGAAATTTTCCGTAAAACAAGTGGGTGATTGACATGTGCTTTCTTTTCTATAATGGTTAAACAAACAAATTCAATTACGTATCTTACATTCCAAAATCAGGGTGACGTTCAAAAGGTCATGGTAAAATTCCCTGTTTTTTTTCCAGGTTTTCCGGATCAATACGAAGACTTTTCCCTGATTTTTTTTGGGTCGAAGGAAGATGCAGTACAGGACTAAAAAAAAATTTTCACGTTTCACTCAAATCGCAGTAACCATATCGCATTGCTTTGCTAAATCAAATATTTCACTGCCCTAACTGGTACTTGTAAAAAGCAGGAAACGGCCACAATCTGAACAAAATTAAAAACTCACTTAACACGTAACGTCCCACATTACTTAGGCCTGAGGATTTTTCGCTTTATCAGAAATTAAACAATAAGGAAATGAAGTTTTAACTGAAATAAAATGAAGGTTTTATAAGTAAAAAATTAAATCAGAGATGCCTATTCTTTACACGTGAAAGATTTTCCTGAAAATGTTCAAATTCCCTGATTTTTCCCTGAATTTTCCAATGAGACATTTAAATTCTGCATCGTACATTATGTAGCCTACATTCCAGTACAATTATGTATCTTACAGACTTACATTCCACCGGTCGAGGTCTACATCTACATTCTCAATTAATCCACGAACTGCTTTGATGGACTTCTGAATGTAACGTAGATCTTTTGACGATGCATGCAGCTTTCCGATTTCTTTTTCCACGGCGGTAAGAGTCTCGTCGGCCTGTTGAACCGACTTCTGCAGAGCCTCCCACAGGTCTGCGATCGGCTTCATCACTGCGTGTATAGCAGAGCCATCCACGGCCTTGCTATTTGCTTCAGCGCTGGCCAGGTAAATGTATGCCAGAATACAGAACAAAACATTTACTTTCATCGTGAAGAACATCTTGGTGAAAACTGAAAATTAATAACAATTTGGTTTAATCGTAAGATTTATTTAGTCAAAATAATAAAACTGGAAACAGAGAAAGAAGGAAAAATAATATTAATCAGGAGCAGGGGCTATATATCGGACCCAAAATATCAGGGAGGGTAGTTTTCCGACTGGTTACTGGTTTTTCCGAGTTTTCTAAAACATTTCTTTGCTTATTATCGCCTTTTAATCCCCATTTTCACCGCTTTTTATTGCTGACTGAGGCCAATTTTTTTGTAGTCGGACTTTCGGTTGGGGGTGTCGTTGCACCCGATAATCAGATAAGAGACCCTGAAAAAAAATCCAGAAAAAAAAACATACCTCCGCAAAAAATTTGCAGAAAAAGTTCCCATGGAAGATATCCATTGCATAAACTATATGAACTGAAAGACAGGAACATCTAAAATTTTCTAAACTAAGAGTACCTGCTAAAAGAATGTCAGGAAGAACATCCAAAAAAAAATGCGTCAAAAATAATTTTCTCGACCTTTTCTTACAGAAGCATTCCTATCACTGACCCTTCAAAAATATTTACATAAAGTTCCTAATTTTTACGTCTGATTTTGTTCCCATTTCTTCACGACTTATTTGAATTGATTAGTGAATTTTTTTTCCAATGACATTCTTTCTAGGAATTTCTTTCCGGGGTATTGTTTCCTTGGTATATTTCCAGGCATGTATTTTATTATCCAGATCGGGAGTATATGAAAAATAAGAACCCTCATAGATTCACAGATTTCTAGCATTGCTTGATCGTTTCATATTTATTTGCTCGTTCATTGTAAATCCTCGATCCTGAAGTTAAGATCCTTTTAAGTACCTTTTTACACTTTTAAAACATCTTGATTTGTTTTATAATTTTGAGTCATGTGTCTTCAGCCATTCTCAGTGACTCTGGAGGTACTCACAGGGCCCTGGCGTCACACATCACGTGCCGTGTGTTTAAGGTCTCTACATAGTGTAATGATACGGGTGAAACCAAACCCACGCCAGAAACTATTTCGTAGAACATCTTTACCTGTATGGAGCATTATTGTAAAATTTTGCGCTTACGCACTATGACAATCATTGGAAATCATGCTGAACCTCTTTATTGATAACCTGTCTCGCGTTCGAAGTCATTACTTGTACCACTGCGTTGTTCGGAGCGATCTGAGAAGCTTTTTAGCGTTAGCTATTCCTATCTAACTTCCGGTAATGGCCGAGGCTTTTACCTCGAGAATAGAATCGAGATTAAAAAGCTTCTCAGATAGTTCTGGACTATGTAGTGGTACAAAATATAATGATTTCGAACGTGAGAAAAGTTATCAATAAAGGCGTTCAGTGCGAGTTCCATTGATTGTCATAGCTCGTAAGCGTAAAATTTAAAAATAACACTAAATAAAGTAAAGGACGTTTCAACGAAATGGCTTCTGGCACTGCTTTGGTTTCTCCCCTTTCATTATACATATATATATTTCTTAGCCACGAGGAGCTTGATGTGTGACACCAATGTCGGGGCTTTCAATTGTTCCGGCTAGTTCGCCTGTGTCTTTCATGCGATTTAGGGCTGGAGAGCTTTCTGTGATGCTTTCTCTAAAATGATTGGTATCTCGATTGGCCTTGCGTGATATTGTAGTGGCGTTTTTGATTTACCTATTGTTTAATAATTCGTATTACCGGATTTATTTATGTTTACATTCATCGTTAATTAATTTAAACTACCTTAACTTGGGTGGTGTTTGTCAACCTCGTTCTTAGTTTTCCTGTTCTAATCAGTTTATTTTATGTCAATTTTCCGCTCCCTATTTAAACTGGCTTTATTCCATGACGTGAAAGTTCTGGTTCCCTGACTGGAAAACTGTGCAGAATACGTTGAAGTGAAGGTGTGCTTCTTCAGTATGCAGCTACTACTTGCTTTATGGTATTCATGTTAAAACCCTGGATGGCCGATGAGCACGTAGCTTCGCTGAGTATTGGCAGACTTCATAAGGTAATATTGCATTCCCTTATTAGTATACAACAGGCTTAAACTGTACACACATTAGAATAGTGTTTTCCAGTTTCAATAAGGCGTCGATTTCGTTGGTATGCTGGTAAACAATTTTCTACGAGGAATAGTGCCTCTCAGCTTTCTTGCGAGCAGGATTTTGGATTCTCCCAGAATAGGCCAAGTTCAGTTGGTGGGTTTTACTGCATTCGTAATGCAAGCCTATTCAGTTTCCTAATCCTATGTTATGTTAACATTGCAGTAGATCCATGTAGCATTTGTGGAGACGAAACCATTCAATTGTTTTTCAACATTATATCCAAGAGGTTTGGAGGTGGATTTCTGACTTCTTTGCTTCGCTCTAGATTCTATCATGGTTTACCTCCATTTAGCGAGTGCAAATTGACTGACCCGTCGTTAGGGCACGTTTACGCAACCACTCGCTTTTGCATTCTCGCAGCTAGAAGTCAGAAATCACCTCAAATTCCAACATGGTGGCGGTTTTACGTCTGCCGCCTCGCAACGAAAACAGCTAATATCGTGAGTTCAGAAGCGTTTGGAAAAATTGTTTCGTCATGAGGAATTCTTTACATTATTGGCACGGATTATAAGACTGCAAGTATTTACTCAAACGATGTCGGATTTAGCTAATCCATTTAGCGTTGTTACCATGGCAATGTCACCTCTGCCATCGCGATTGAGTTCTAGCTGCGAGAATGCAAAAGCGAGTCGTTGCATAAACGCGCTCTTATACTGACGTTTTCTTTGCTGTATAGAAGAGTACGTCACGGACGAACAAAATTGCTCTTTACTTTAAAAAAACTGCATAACCTGATTTGCTCTGTTGGGCTCTAACCTTGTTCAGAGCACTTCACTCGAAATAGTAATGAGTTTATTATAGGATGCTTCTCAACATTTAAATTTTAACGTGGAGTACAAATTTCTTATTCAAAATTTTGTAACCTGTATTGCCATATTTCGTTTCCAAATTAAGTGTATCATTATTATTTTATTATATATTATTTTATTTTATTCCAACACTCCTCTATAATAATGGGACTCTTTATTATCTACAGCAATAATAAAAATAACATTCTATTTTATTTTATTTTATTTTATTCCTACACTCCTCCATAATAACTGGACTCTTATTACCTGGAGAAGTAATAAAGGTAACATTCTATTTTATCCCAAAACTCCCAAAATAATGTGGTTGTTTATTAGCTAGCTAAATAATAAAAGTTTGTTATTTTATCCAAACACTCCTCGTTAATAACTGGACTTTTTATTAGCTACAGCAATAATAAAAGTAATATCCTGCTTCATTTTATTTTATCCCAACACACTTCGTTAATAACAGGACTCTTTATTAGCTAGAAGCATTTTATTTTATTTATTTTTATTTTATTTTATTTTATTTTATTTTATTTTATTTTACTTCATTTTATTTTATTTTATCACAACACTCCTCGTTAATAATAATAAAAGTTATATTCTAGTTTATTTCTTTTAAAAAATATAATAAAAGTAATATTCTGCTTTATTTTATTTTATTCAAACACTGCGTATCAGCTCATGAAAATTAAATTATGCTCATGTCAATTCCAGCGTGTTTAAATTACAAATGCTAAGTATGTCTTAGACAAATTATCCCTGTCCATCCCAAGATATCGTTAGGAAGGTGAAAAGGAAGTTAATCTAAACAGCTTAATATTTTTTAATATTTAAAATATTTAAGTCGAAAAGAGGCTTGTTTTTTATAGGCACAATGTTCCGAACTCAAACATGTGGCTTTCCAATCTTAATAAGAACGTAATCCATCGTAATAAGATCAATTAGTTTATAAATAAACATTTTTACAATTAAAAAAACATTCATGCAGAGTAGTTTAAAAATTAGTACAAAACAACCCATTTTTGAGCAACCCTCCAGAAAACCCCTACAGTTTGGCATTTCCCCCTACTCTTTTGTGAGGATTTTTTGCAGGTTTTTTTTAAGAGGGGTGTTGCTCGTGGGGTACCTTCACCCCCATGTATAGTTTTATGCAGTGTCTTTTCTAGTGTGGGGAAGGGGGAGAGTGTCTGTTCGATTGTGCAACTTTCCTTCAACATGGGTTGGTGGAAAAGCTTGACGAGCCTTGTTTTTTGGCTCCAAGCATTCATTCTCTTAGCTTTATTCATAGTGGCGAAAAATTATTGCAGAACCACATGTATCCAAAAATCGTGTCCGTTTTGGAAGCTGCGATGATGTTATATTTTTTTCCCTCAATATTGGCAGCTTGTTCAGTTGTAGGTAGGCCACTCGGTGATCGATAGAAAACCGGGGAAGACGGGGTTGTTAATTCACACAACTTTCTAGTAAATGTGCCGTTGCAACTGTGGTTTCAATACACGTTCATTCTCGTCTCAACGAAATTTAAATCGGAATAACGTGATTTATCGTTCTATTTTTTTTAAACGTTAGCTGAAGAGCAAACATACAAAACAATTACATCACATTTTTGAAAAAAATATTAGATGGCTTTCCATACATGTGTTATAGGAAAGCAACCACACACATTTCTACCTGCGTAAAAAAAGTGAAAAATCGCCATTTGCAAGCCAAGCAAAATTCTTGATTCGTCCAAATCAAGTTAAATTATGAGCAGCATTTTGAACAAACCAAGTTAATAGTTAATAGCCCACAGAGATTTGTATTACATCTCGAGTACAAGAGGTTCGAGTGGTAGAAAGTGCTGTTAGTCTATTGGAGATGCACTATCAGTGATTCTGAAGTTTCCATATTGATGCATAATGTATGAGGGGGACTTCTAAGTAACCCCTAAAATCTGTTAATATTACATTTAAGAGTACATCAGCTAGGCTAGTACCAAAAATTCTTTTTCGTTCTGTAATTACAGAATTCGTCTTTTTATACGTGCAAACGGTGCAAAAGCCATTTAAGAGGGACCCGAATAGGACGCTTCAGTGATGTTTTAATCACATCTTTAGTAAGTTTCATTAGGCCTAACAGACCACGGATCACAACTTAGTAATCAATCTGATGCGAAAGCCATTTAAGAACGCCTCAAAGAGGCCACTCCAGTGACGTTTGAACCAGAGAGTAGGGTTTGGGAGCTGTAAAAAAGCCAATTTATTTACATTTGGCAAAGATATGTGCTCCTTTGGTTTCAATTAGTACGGGTAGAGGAGTCGTAAGTCCCGGGAGACAAACTTTCATGCCCCAATGTTCCCCTACACAAAAAGGGGGGGGGGACGGTTTTTTTTGGCTGTAACTCCTTAACCATCAACAAATCAAAGCATAATGTGAAGCAAAAACGTTCAGCACACAATTCTGGACCAGGAAAGTGGTATGCGTCTTTTACGTAAAAGCAACCCAAAATCGTATTTAAAGTATATCACCCTTAATTTGCAAGAAAGCTCCTTTTTTCAGTTGGTTGTTATAGGGATTTTCGTGTTCAAAGTGCTCTTGCAAGCCCTATTATAGCTCTAGGCCTACATGGACATGCTTAGCCTTTTCAGAAAAGTGGGGGATCTATTCTTTCCATCCATCCTAATCAAATCTGTTTAACTTAGATAGGGACCATCCAATGCTCATTTAAAGATGAGGAAAGAATGGCGTAGCAGCTAAATCGTATGTTGATTTTAGCATTCAAAGTGTTTTTGTGAGCCCTCTAATAGCCTGAATTAGACATGCTTAAGCTTTTCTGACTGTGGAAATTTATTCTTTCCATCAATCCTTACCGAATTTGTTTAACTTAGATAGGGACCGTCCTACGCTCATTTAAAGATGAGGAAATAATGGCATAGCGGTAAATACGTATGTTGATTTTCGAATTCAAGTTGCTGTTGTGAGCCCTCTAATATTGTGAAATGGACATGCTTAGGCTTTTTTAGACTAATTCATTCTTTCCCTCATTTTTAACAGAAATTGTTTCACTTAGATAGGAACCGTCCTATGCCCATTTTAAGGTGTAGCTGTGATTGGAGTAGCGGCTAGTTTCAATTTTAAAGTACCATTGCAATGCTTATATTTGTGTTTATATCTAAGATAAACAATTTAGGTTAGGATTGACGGAAAGAATAGATACCCACCTTTCAGAAAAGCCTAAGCATTACCATTTCGGGCTATATCATCAATTTGAATTCGAAAATCAACATAAGCTTTCACCGCCACGCCATTATCTTTTCATCTTTAACTGAGCGTAGGACGGTCCCTAACTACGTCAGACAGTTTCGATTGGGATTGATGGAAAGCATAGATCATCACGGGAAGCAATACAGAGCTGAAGTCAAACTGCAGCTTGGCTGAATACTATGAAGCGTGTGACGTGTGGGCGCACCCTGCAATTCCCTGTCCCACTTATTGAGAAACCACTCTTGCAGGAAAGGTCTCTTCACCTTAGCAGCGAAAGAATTCCCATCTAGGCAGCCCCGTTCACAGCAGTTTGTTTGGCAAGGCCATCAGCCAGCTCATTGCCAGGATCACCCGCATGCCCCTTAACCCACCTGACACTAACAAGACCCGTTTGCCAGGCAGCCCACAGCTTCATGCAGACCGAATAAACCAAAGGATTGCTCAAGTCCATACCAGCAATTGAGTTTTGGATCTGTCGCAAGGCAGACAGGGAGTCAGTAACTATGGCAAAGGACGGAAGGGCCATATCTTGGGCCACGTCCAGTGCAACAGAAATGGCACACAATTCACACTAAGTGCTGGAAGAGACATCACTAAGCCTAGGAGCTAGGAAGAAATTCAGAGTAGGGGTCGTGACCCCAATGCCTCCAGACCACGACACCTGGCAGAAGGAGGCATCACAGAAAATATTGCAGGCAGCCGCAATTGGGTCAAACACGCCGGATAGGGTGGGACATCAAGCCCACGGACAGAATGGCTTAACACTGACAACATTAAAGGGGCAATAAGACGAAACTTAAAGAAAAAGGGTAGCACCAAGGCCAGGGCCCCCCTGGCCCTGGGACCCAAACCACAATAGTCCAGAAAAAGCCGGCGAACAGGGTCATCGGTATGGCAGAGTGCAGTCAGTAGCTCTTCATACCGATAGTGAAGAGACGGCTTTCAACTCTCCACCCAGAGAGCCTGAACCGGGGTCGTCACCAGACAGCCAGTGACAGTCCGAAGACAATCGTTAATCGAGGTCTGCAAGGACTGAATGTTCCACTTCCTATAACTCACAAAAGGCAGGTGATAGTCAAGGAGGGACCGGGCAAAAGTCCTGTACACCAACACTAGGGCCCCCTCTCGACGCCATCCACCCTTGTCAACCTCTTCAGGATCGAGGAATGCGCATGGAGCCATCCCTCAACTCTCTGACATGCACGGTCCACTCCAGTCGCTCATCTAACACAATGCTAAGATACCTGTCAGAAGGGACCTGATGAGCCGTTGTTCCATCAACAGCAATGGACAGAGGTACCCTGCGTCTTACCGCTGACCGGGAGAAAACTACGACCTCAGTCTTAGCAGGGATCAAAAGCAAACCTCTCTCCCTGAAACGCACGGAGATACAGGAGAGAACCTCGTAGGTCCGAGAACCGTAGACATCAAGATCATTACCCACAAACCATAATGCAATATCGCTGTGTAGAAGACAAAGTTGGAGGACTTTCCAATCTCCAGGAGTACCGCATTGACTGCAATGGCATATAGCGTTGGGCTCAGACAAGTCTCTTGAGGGAGTCCACGCCCCGAGCTTGCTACACTGGATCAGTGCCCGTCGATTCTCATCACAAATTTCGGATCACCCAGCAGAGCCACTATAGCTGCTATTAACTTCGTGCCAACGCCCGTCTTACTCATGCCATACTGAACCCAGTCCATGCTGACAGTGTCATATGCAGCCATGATGCCTAAAAAGACAGCATCAATGACATGACCATGGGCCCACGCCTCCTGTATACCTGAGAGGAGGAACATGATGGAATCCTGCGCACTCCTGCCAGCAGGATAGCCAAACTGGAAGGGCGCCAGGCAGTCTTGGAACTAGAGATGCCATTCAAGACGCCTCACAAGCATGCACTCATAAACCTTGGCGGCAACACGCAAGCGGTTACACTTTTGTAGAACAAAGTTGAAACATTTAGCCAGCTTTGGCATGTTTTTTTTTCTGGGAGAGGCGTATTATTTAATTTATTTATTTACTACTCTACGAGACCCAAATGGACGCTCTACACTAACTTACGCTATACTCTGCTACAGAAAGAACCATTCCAAAAGATAAGAAAGACAAGAATCAACAACTCAGAAACAAGAAACTACAACAAACCACCACAACAAAGTACAAACTAAAACTAAAATTCCAATTACCCTACTGGTCATGACGCAGCAAACGACCAAGATGGGCACTTCAGAAAGGGGCCTGAAAACGGCCTGTCGCCCTATAGAACCAGAGCAGAGTACGAAGAGCACCCTACTGGCCATTGTGTTGGGGGAATCAAGCACATCTCCCAGGCAACCCCCAACTGAGAGATGAGGACAGCGGAACCTCGTCCAAGCCGTGCAATGATACAAAAAGTGTTCCACCGTTTCGTCACTACAACCACACGTGCACAAAGAGGTTACACACCACCCACACCTGTACAGGAGGGCCGTGCAGGGAAACATGGCCTGCACGCAGCTTAGAGATGAGACTTGCGTCCCTCAATGGTAACAAATCCAGAGCACGGGGCACGAACACAGTGGATGTATGTCATATAGTGTCATCCAAGTTGTTCCCGCCTCTTACATTGTCTGCCAGGCCTCTGAAAACAAAACAGCAAGCACAGGGCACAAGTCTTGCGGGCACACTGGACATCTAACAACGTTTGTTCTCAACTAGAAGCCCCTCCGGGCAAGGCCATCAGCAACCTCGTTGTCAAACACAGCTAAATGCCCAGGCAGGAGATGGATATCCGAACGCTGCTCCAAAATGCTGAGAGGAGCTTCTTGCCGATCTCGACACAGAAGGAGTGATCAACATTCAACAACAGAAAGGAGTGCCTCAGAAAGTCAATACCAGCTTTGGAGTCGGAGAACACAGTGAAACAAAGGCAAGCCGATGTGAAGCCACGCGTCTATAGCGATAGACACCACGACCAGCAAACCCAGGAAAGCTGCTGGCAGGAGGAAATAACTCCCTTCCAAGTTGAGGTCAGGGACGAAAATTCCCACCCCACCCTCCCAAAGCTCTCTATGAAACGAAGCATCACAGAGGATGCCGACCACTCCAGGAAAGACTTTACTTGTCCAAGCGGCAACAACTTCGCTGCACCAGCTCCAGGGACGAAAGGCATAAACGAATCTAGGGGCCAGAAACCACTCAAGATGCCGGTCCAAGAGGATGGTAACACCCAGACTGGAAGCCCCAACCTAATTCAAGCAGGGAGACTCAGAGTGGTGTACCTAGTCAAAGCATTCGCGAGCGAATCAAAGGTGCCATTGTTGCGGTAATTTTGTAACGTAGCAGTGATAAGCATCGTGCACCATAAGTTTAAAACAATTGTTACATTCTCATTGTCGCCGACCACTTTGCAAGGTAGGTAAGCTAGGTTAAGTTTTAGTTAAGTAAGTTAGTGGGAGCAGATGATATGTAGACCTCCTTACGCTCAATAAAAGAAGTAAGTAAGCAAGGTAGCACTGATAAGCCTCGTGCTCCGCAAATTTAAAGCAATTATTAGATTCTTATTTAACTCTGAAAAGTAGTAATAATCTTACTACGATCTTATTATGTAGACTACTAGAGGAAGCCCGTGCTACGCACGACTGGTGTTAGATGCACTATTTCCAACACTGGGCGAGTTTGGCTACTCATGTGTATGTCCGTTTTTCACCGAATTAAATTTCTCCAATCAAACTTTGGCGCACACTGGCTAACAAACGCTGGTTTTCGTACTCTCCGCTCATTCAATCACCGTATCCTGTGACTCAAATCACTAGAAGGGCCCGTTTCAAAAATGTGTATGCTCAATCATCATTGCATGAAACAATTTTTCTATGGTTATAATGTTATATTGCTTCCTGAAGTATATTGTACGCACGGGTGGTGTTCGATGCACTGTATATATCCATGTTTCACCGGATTAAGTTTCTCCCATCCAATTTTTAAACGGACTTTTTTTTTTCCTCTGGCTACTAATGTTCTATTGCTTGCGGCATCCGTTCTACGCACGGGGTGCATTGGATGCACCGTTTGCAACACTGGAATGGATTAGTCGCTCATGTAAATGTCCATGTTTCACCGAATTAAGTTTTTTCAATCAAATATTTGCGCGCACTGGCTAACAAATAAGGATTTTCGTTCCCTTCGCTCACTCAATTCAGCGACCTAGAGCAGTGCGCAGCCCCGACCTTGTTTCCAGACCCGGTTTCCGGGCACTGAAACTGGAATGTTATTAGGGGAAGTTGGCTAAATCCACCCAAAACCAAAATTGGTATAAGAGAAGCCGCCAAGTTTCCAAAAAGATTCGGCCTTTGAAAGTAGTGATATCATTCAACGTGGGAAAGGTTGCCAAGGTTAATCCTATTAGCCAAGTTAATCGCACCGAATAATACTTTGGACGTTAACAGAAAACTAGAACATTACTATTTGCGGTATCAATCTTCAAGTTTTTATTTAACGTCCAAAGTATTATTCGGTGCGATTAACTTGGCTAATAGGATTAACCTTGGCAGCCTTTCTCTTGTTGAATGATATTACCACTTTCAAAGGCCGAACTTTTTTGGAAACTTGGCGGCTTCTCTTTTACCAGTTTTGGTTTTGGGTGGATATCAGATTTTCATTGGACTGTGAATGTACAAAAGCTCACGACGTCTTATCATCACCTCTACGGTTTTTTCTGGACGAACTTTATGTCTATAAAGTTTCCCATTCATAATTTTTACTTTTGCTGTTGCCCAACTAGCCGCTACATCAGCCAAGTTGACACAGTTTGGTTTATTGTATATTCTTGCTTCACATGCTTAAGTTTGTTCAATCCCATTTTTAGAACACACTGGCAAAAAAAAACCGCTGATTTTAGTTTGCTTTGCTCACTCAATCAGCGCATCGCCTCCTCAGTAGCTTTTCCTGAGCTTAATATTAATTACGTAATGAAGCAGGAATTGCTAACTCAATAATAATTAGTCTCATTTACTTTACCAATCGTCTACTAAGCGGCGCCATACTAGCATGTGTCTAGATTAACCAGCAAACTTGGCACATTACTAAAACACACTTCTTTAAAATAAAAATTAACCATATCGTTCGCTTCGCTCGCTCCATTGGCGTCGATCCATGCTTCATGTAATTTCTTTGATTCCAAGAGCATCACTAAATCGATGTAGTGATTATTTCGACACTAACTGATTGCAATTGTTGCTCTCAATTCGTTCACCACATTCCTCGGCACGATTGTATTTCACCTACATCATTCAAAACATACGATTTGTTTACCAAATAGACCTAACCAAATCGTAATTTAATTATCTTCCATTTGGTCCTACTCCCATCTTTGTAGGTGCCTTGGTTCCAGAGGAGTAGAGGTACAAACACGCACGCACGCACGCACGCACGCACATCATACGATTTTAATGATGTAGACTAGCCGAGTCGCTTGCTGACGTTCGCTCATTCGGCGTCGTCTCGCTTTGCTCGAGGACATTTCTTTACACAATTTATTATTTGGCATTTAAATGTTGTCGTGTGTTTGCGTAATGTAATTTAATTTAACCTCTAAACGGGTAATCTGTGGTATTGCATTTTAAATATCCATACATCAACTCCAACAATCTTTCAACCCGTTCACCGTACGTGCTTCATTCTTGACGGTTACCCTCAATCCAACTTTGCCGCGCGTTCTGGAAACGAAAAACTAATCTGTCAACAATCGTTGACGTCATGTATCGTTGTGTGATTGTTGCTGATTGTTGCAAACGGTCATTTTTCGTTAATTTGGATCATTTAGGACCTGTATTTGAATCCGAGAATTCACCTAACAGAAATTTGGAGAAATATCCTTTCGCGATATTTTAACGCCACTATTTCGAGAGGAGTAGATGGACACAAAAATAAATAAACACAACGAACGATTTTAATGATGTTAGATAATTTTTTCCCTACTTGATTGACCCTGCGCTCACGTTCTG
Source organism: Lithobius niger (assembly GCA_023313725.1). Classification (NCBI taxonomy): domain Eukaryota; kingdom Metazoa; phylum Arthropoda; class Chilopoda; order Lithobiomorpha; family Lithobiidae; genus Lithobius; species Lithobius niger. The sequence continues at coordinate 4,145 of JAHWFP010267444.1, read as the reverse complement.
TATTTTGTTTCCAACTCTTCCTGGAATGAAAGACTAACAGTCTCTTAGTTGGATTTGTGGTGTTTGTGTTAGCGGGATGCACAAAAAACGTGATACCTTCTCATTATTGGATTTACTGGTGTTGCAGCGCTAAACGAACATTATTTTACGGTAATGGTGACTATTATTAAAGTCTTCGGACGATTTACTGCTACGTCAAAGGATCGTTTAATACATTTTTAATGAGAATTGAAAACGCCGTAGGGTATCATACAGTACAATACACACGTACCTTGGTTGTTCTACTGCTTGAAATTCATGAAATTGAATCTCCGGAAGCTTTGTTTTGTCGTCGAGTGAACAAAGAGGTACGTAGCATGAAGCCATTGTTGTTAAACTTTAATAATTGGGTGTCAATGCAGTGTTTTAAGTTTAAATCCGCGTATCGCTTGTCACACGTAGCTTTCACAGTTTAGTCTGCATGCTAGAACAGTTCATTTTTGGAGTGTAAGTAGCGCGACTGGTGGCAGAATCGGTGGCTAACTGGACGACGCGTCGAATTTCTAACGTTTAGCCTTTACATCCAGGTAGCCTTGCCAGGAGTGGATGGCTGCGCGATGTGAGCGCACTGATTGGACTAAAAACACAATGGTCCTACAGTCCGCTGTCGTATTCTTCGTACAGCGTCAGTCTATTCATTTCCAGCAAAACCGCTATGGCCTAGCACCCAAGCAATGGCCACATGGAAGGTCTACGAGGCCATTCATATTTTCCAACATACCGAGAAAATCACAGGATCAAAGACGGACATGGCTTCCAAACAATGCTTCCAACAAAGACAGACAGTGAGTCCGTGCCAGCCCCAAACAATTGCGATGCTTAATTTCTCTGCCATTTTTCAGTATTTTCCACTCTGATTTGGTATATTAGCGTTTTTGGAATCAGTGAACATGTTTAACAACTTTTATTAATTCCCGATTTGTCACATTGAAGATCTGGACTTAAGCTGGAATCAAGAGTTTCATTTTTGGCGTATGTGGTGGACTTCGTTTATACAACGGTCTCTACAGACCAAACCATTTGGCCTAGAAAACTAGTTCTTAGCACATTTGAAAGAACACTAACGTAGATCTGCCTTTATAGAATTAGATATTTCAATGGATCACGCCATTTCGGAGGTACTAGGCCCTCAACGATCTAATTTATTGTTCTGAACAATTTTGGCAGAGCGAGCGAGTGAAGCTTAGCCTATAACGGACACCAAATTGCAAAATGTTGATTGGTTGGTCCGTTGGTACGTAGGCTGCATTTTTGTAGTCTGGGTCAGCCCAAACGAAAGGTCGGATTAGATGAGATTTGGTACATCGCTTGATACCTCCAAAAGTATTGCTGAGCCAAAATTTGACGCAAATCCAAAAATTATTATGGAAGAAATTACAAATCTTCGAATTAATTTTTAACACTCACCATTGTAAATTTAAAATCCTGAATAGCTAAGGAATTCCGACGAAGCATATACCATGCTGATGGTAGTAAGTTAACTTTAAAAAACACAGTAAATTAAATTTTGGTTGCTTCTTTCTAGCTGATAACCTTTTGACGTAACTCAATGAAATAATATTTGATTGTCTCATTTTAACCACTACTGAAACATGGCAACTATAAAAATCAAAAGGATTCCGTTAACGATATTAGCACCCTTTGAAAAAAAAAAATGCTTGGATGTATTACCTTCAGCATGGCGACTAAACTGCATTTATACTAGCGATGGGAAACCCGAACATGAAACCTAAATCGTTGTATCACGGCGAAGCTATACATATAAAACGAATCTAACCAGCAGTTCATGTATTTACACACAGCACGAAACAACAACATGCCTGCGTCTAATAGTTTAAAGATTTCTCGTTGCCACGGCAACGTGTAGCAATGTGTAGTCTCGATACCGTGGTGCATTAATCAATAGGCCTAATCTTAAACGCAGCTGCTACTTACGACTCAAAATTAGGCGTGAAAGCTACAAATTAGGCCTAAAGGCTAAAGTAGGCCTAAGAGCTAAGATTTTTTGATCTACAATATTGTGATCGTTATTGATGGATTATAATGTGGTTTTAAGATCGATATCGCTGTGAGTGATTAAGGTGTGCACTTCAATATTTTCGTTGGTGGCGTTGTCAAGAATAGTGTTAGACCAGCCGCAGCATTGCCAACCTGCTGAATCTTTTAATTATTGTAAAAAAACTGGCGCTCTGGTGATAGTTTGGCTTACAGTTAAATGCTTTATTATTAACATTTCGTAATCTGGAGATGAGGCTTTGCGCAGCAGTAGTGTGTGTTTAGTAATTTTTAGCTTCTTTCCACATACTACACTAAGGATGTGAGCCATTGCCGCCAACTAAAAAAAAAACAGCACGTATGTCATGGCTGGTTGGGCTGCCGGCGCTAACTTCTGATATTCTTTACCGCCGGCAGCTCAACCAGCCATGACAAACGTGCCGTTTTATTTTTAGTCGGCGTCGATGGCTCACATCTTTAGTGTCGGGTGTGGAAAGAAGCTAAAAATAACTAAACACACACAAAATGATGGAGCGAACGGAAGCCTATTAATTTAATATTAATAAATATAAATATGATACGTAGCTTTGGCCTATTTGAAAATAAAGCTAAAATAATACAAAGGCCTGCAAATAACAACAGTACGTCATAACAAAAGGGAAAGGATCTAAACGTAGCCGAGTGAGCATTTTTCTAGATTTTTAAGGAGAATTAACACATATAGTATTGTCATTAAAATAAACACTAAATATAAATTTGAAATAAAGGTCTGTTCGTTCCGCCTACAATAGGCCCAAAGCCTGTTTTCTAGTTATTATGCAACAATGGCCAACCGCAAGCCGTATAATGAAGAATAAACAAATGCTAACAATGCTGGTGCGCCAACAATTCACCCGCACTTTAAGAATTTGTTAAAAGGAAGCAATATCTAGACACACGCTAGTGTGTCGCGCCAAGTTAGGCAACAAACATCACAACAAACATCACATCAATTCAATTGTCGAGGTTGTGAACCATTGTAGCGCGACACCATTGCGTCAGTGTCTTATATCTTGAAGCATAGTTGAACACATTTCAGGTACTTGGGGGAAAATAATAATGCTGTACAAAAGCTTAAATTGTGTTGAAATCGAGAGCTATGACCCTCTGACAAAAATTAACTCGTGTTTGAGTGCCAGCTATGCTGCTTTCAATGCAAAATCTGCCCCTCAATAACGTTGATAATGTGTTACTACCTAGCTAGCAAACTAGTCCGCTCATCCCCATGTCAAATCCCATAGGGTGATTATTCATCGATTCCGAGATAACGGGGAGGCTTCCAGCTTTGAAATTGGACGAATGGGTGCACTAAAATACGAACTGCGTACCTTTTATGGTTTGGAGTCTTGGGGCGTAACAGAAACGGCGTGGGAGGGCGCGTAAGTACGAAAATATTGTTATAACCATTGTTAGTATTGTCGGCATCGTCTCTCATTGCACAGCCAAAGTTCCAATAATGAGAACGTGTATACTGAACGTGCCTAGGCACACACACTAGTGTATCACAACATAGCTAAACAACGTTGCAAAAAAATTGTATTAACGTCTAATTCACGAGAAATAAACCAAGCGTAAAAACGAAGGAAAATAAACAAAGCCAAAAACTGGTAAGGAGGCTGCTACCAAGTTGAGGATGGTTCGGCCCTTCAAAGGAGTGATATCAACACACCAAAACTAACTAAATACAACAAATTACAACAAAATAAAACCAACACAAAAGCCAATAAAGAGGTGACTACGTTGAGAATGGGTCGGCCTATAGGCAAAAGGTAGTAGCAAATTGTTGAAAACCAATTTCTTGTTGATGCGGCACTTTATTACTCATCTGCACGGTAGTGGAGTTGAGTCAATACACAATTAAAAAAAAGGAGTGATATCATATCAAAAACCAAAACTGGTAACAGGGGCCGCTAAGTTACGAATGGTTCGGCCCTTCAAAGGAGTGATATCAACACATCAAAACATTCGCCAACTAATCGCACCGAATAATACTTTGGACGTTAAATGAAAACTTGAATATAAGCTAGCGAAAGTAGCAATGTTCTAGTTTTCATTTAACCTTCGAACTATTA
>JAHWFP010267443.1:0-26244 GCA_023313725.1 Lithobius niger | reverse complement strand
TTAGAAAGCCGCCAACTTATCCATAGAGATTTAGCAGCCCGAAACATTCTTGTAGGAGACAACAACATCATCAAGATAGCCGACTTCGGTTTAGCTCGTCTCATCGAAGACGATATTTATTTAGCCAATAAAGGTAACATTTACTAAATTATTATTTATTTATTGATTCGTTAGTCGGATCAGTAATGGGTATAATTTGTTCAACAGACAGAAAAAAATCGAATCAGTTCCTTTTAATTCCGTCCCCAAATTCATCCGACCTATTTTGTCTCAATTCTGTCGAACACCGAGGAATATTCTGCTGAACCCGGAATTTTCTGTTCCACTTGTGATAAGTGATGCCTGTGATAGACAAAAGGCCCTTCAAGTACATAAGTATCAGTATTTTAATTTTCGGCCATTTGACTTTTTTAGTCTTGTTCACCTGGTAACATGACAAACAACAACTTGCGTTACAGTTTTGATTCGCTGGTGGAACTAGCACTTTTACTTTATTTTTAATTGCACTTTACTGCCAACTAGCTGAGAAGCACAGTTCATTTCACAATTTACTCACAGCGAGTAAACCATGCAGGATAAAGACAATTATACACAAATATATAAAACATTTTACAATTAAACAAACAAACATTAAACAAACATTTTTCAATTAAACAAACATTAAACATTACACATTTTAAACATTTAACAATTAAACATTTTACAATTAAACAAACGAACATTAAACAAACATTTTACAATTAAACAAACATGGCCACTGTAGGAGGCTAGGCTAAATCAGTAGTTTGAAACAGAACTTGGATTTTTGATAATTTATGATTAATAATGTGGCAAAACGTGTAATAGTAACAGTCTGTGATATGATCAGAAACAGTCAAATAAGTTTATTTGTGAGATTTCGTTAAGGAAATACGTGTTTTAGTAATTCCTAGTAAGCTTTGCTTCCCCCCCCCCCCCTTCCTCCCAACACGTTGCCAGTTTGCCGGCATGGTAGTTCGCTGGAATCGACACATCTCCGGAACTGTTTACCCTTTAATAGGGAGAGTTTTGTTTGCTTCCACACAGAAAATAGTAGCTACCCCCATGAAGAGTGCGCGGCTTCTCCTATCGTGAGGGTGCGTACGTGTGAAACCAACCACATGTCAGTTCGACTGCTAGAACCAAGGTTCTTTTGACGCTAGTATTGTAGTGGCGCCATAACATTTGCAAAATGGTGGCTGATTCATTAGGTGGCCATATTAGTTGGTGAAAAACAAATCCTCTACCGCCTTAGGAGTTAAATGTCAGGAGACTGCGATGATACTAGGAAAGCGATTGTGAGACTTGTATACGAAGATGATGGCGAACCGTGGAAGAAGAGGACCACAAACACCCTAAAAATGTTCGTGCCATAATCAAAACCAACTCGTGTCACGGTCTGAAATCGTAACTGATTTGTGTTTTAGATACCATTCTTAACTATGTAATTTTTAAATATGGGCTAGTACAATGGCACAACCAGAGGAAGGCAAATGGGGACAGGTGCTCTCCCCCCCCCTCCCCAAAAACGTTAAAAGTAAAAACGTTAAACGTTAAAAGTAAAATTTAGTGAAAATAAACAAATGAGCATTTTTACTGCAGTTGAAAAAATTCGGAGAACTACCATTTTAAACGCCTCAAAGACACCAAAATGCTGAAAATGAATTAGATGCAGGGCTCCCGGGAGATTTAAAGCAAACTCCACCTTTCTAGACCATGTTTAGTTCCAATTTCCCTTTGCCCCTCCTGAGAGCGCCATTGGTCTAGTACAACATTACTCATTGGTGAAACACCTGATCCAAGTTCGGCTCACAAACGCCAGGAGCATTAAGCGGACTTCCCACCCGTTTTGAAGCGCTCAGTCCTCTTATAGCAATACACTAGGGCCCTCGTCACTTCCACTGTCGACATTATGGAGCGGGCTCCGCTTTCTTTGCTGTTTGTCTGTTTGGCCAAAAAAGGGTCGGCCTTTGAAAGTGGTGATATCATTCAACCAGGAAAAGGCTGCCAAGGTAGCTAGCTACTTAGCTGGAGAGTATCATGAAAACGTTATTGATGCATCTTTCTCTATGAATGGTGAACACTCATTATTTGATTTTTAGTTTTTCTTTATCCCTGCACCTTCCCCTTAACACTTTCCACAATTAGAATTTCGGCCACATTGGGATTTACCCTTAACATGACAAAATATTCAGTCTGGGCCAATCAGCTTTTTTTTTTTTTACCCTCGAGCCGATCATTAAACAAAACTTGCCGATACCAAAATCCCCAGTAAATCCCCAGTAAATCTGAATCGGTAATCGGGATCGGCGCAGCCTTACGAAATATGCTTCAGGTTGCTTACAGTTAACAGACACAAGTCTGCTAGTGAGGCCGTCTCTTTATCATCAACAATCAATCTTGTAACAATCGGATGCCGTTAACAATTAGAAACGGCCACGCTATCTCGTTGTTGGCTGGATTTTGGCTCTTGTCTACTGGCCAATTTTGTCACCCTTCTGGTTCCTCAACCCCATGTCCGATTCCGAATTTCTTTTTTGATAAACCTTGTCGCGACTCCCGTGCTACTGCGTGCAAAGTTTGGTTTGGATAGTTCTTGTGGTTTTTGCGTGATGCGCGGTCTAAGATTACATTAGAGTGTGATCATAGCGGAGCTTCGCTCCAATTACGACGGATCACAACAACGAACAAGGACTGGGATCCACGTCGGAGTGCTGGGATCCGGATTCCAGCACTCGTTTGTGTTAAATGAAAAATGGAAAAGAAAAAAAAACGTTACTAAAACAAAAAAAATCAATAGAAAATATAAAACATAAAGAAAAGACCGTTAAACAATTCATGTTACAACATTGCAACCGCTGTTTTTCAAACGTTGGTGTCCGTCACGTTTAAATGACAAAAAGGAATAAAGCAACCGAAAATAATCAATTAAATGCAACAATTTTCAAAAACAACACCTGAAACTTCCCAAAAAAAAATCGTTCAAGAATTCATGTTAATTACAACAGTGCACCACTTTCAAAACTAAATATTGCTCTTTTCGTTCCTTGTAGCATTGAGTCTTGCGCGAATATTTTGCATAAACTTTCTTAGATTAGATTCTTTATTAAAGGGTTTAAAGGGTTTAACGAGCGTTAACCACTCATGGATTCTTTATTGAGCCAGGTACAAAAATGCGGCCTTCAAGCCAATGCGCTCAAACTTTCTTAACACGACCTGAACAATGCGCTCAACAATGCACGTCGGACGAATAGCTTCAAAACTGGTGAGAAGTAGGAACATCAAATAAAGCCAAAAATGTTTTTTGTTTTTCCTTTTAGGTACTCCTTTCCCGATTAAATGGTCAGCCCCTGAAGTATTTTTGTACAACCGATACAGTATAAAATCAGATGTTTGGTCTTTTGGAATCGTACTCATGGAGACAGTGACTCATGGAGGCATACCATATACGGGTAAATTATTTTATTTAGATAGCACTTATTGATGTTTACAGGGTTCGTACGTTAGTTAGAATAGTTGGAAAAGCCGTATACCTGTTTCCAGGCCTTGAAAAGTATGGAATTCGGACAAACTGTCATTATCTGGCAGGAAAAGTATGGCATTTACTGAAGTTAATGTTGAAGGAATAATTCGGAGCTTATCATAAAAAAACAATATATTTTACCATTAATCGACTAAAACCGTTCTTTTTAACCGTCGGTCTATACATTTTGCCAGTAAAAAAAAATAAAAGATGGCATCCGACAAAGTTTTCCACTCTTCCATGATTCTTGAATGCCAACAGGCTTATTTTACTTTGGTTTACAGACAAATTGCAGTAAAACCTTACATACAAACCAAATGTCCACATAACTCTCATACAAAATGGTGAATTTTCGGCAGAATTGTGTTTGAAATTAGTTCAATCGTCTACAACCTTCATCAGGCACAGTTCAGGCACCAAACTGTGATGTGAAATCGCAGTCTGGTGCCTAACTCTGTGCCTGATAAAGGCAATAGATGACTGAACGAATTTCAAATATAATTTCGCCACTACCGAAATTTAGAGCACTCCTGTGAAAGTTACGTTGACTTTTGGTTTGTGCTTAAGTTTTTACTGCAATCTTCCATGACTTCTAATGGTTTTGCTGTTACATCAGCACATACAAAAGAAAATAAATAAGTAATTGGAACACTTAGCCTAAAGAATTACACGGTAAATGGAGTTTCTGAGCCTAGAAAAAGTTGGAAAGAGCCTGGAATTAGATAACGACGTACGAACCCTGTATTTATCTAATAACACGAGGCTCATTTAGTCGATTTCATATGTAAACACGATTTTCATACAGAGACGGTCCAATACCCATTTGAGGCCCTACGTACGCAGATTTTGTATTTCGAGACCCTCAATATCAAAACTAAAATTAGAAGACTTTTTTTAGTGCCATTTACTCCACCCCAAAATATGTGCTGACGTATTTATCTCACCTTTCCAGACTTACATAATTTTCTGAAGCAAGCTGAGAAAGTCGTCGAAAGATTGTTGATTTTGAAAGTGATTTAATTTTTAACCGGTGATTGAGTTGGGGACCCTCTCTTGATCGGACGCTTTAGTCGGCCGCTTTACCCACACATCTGCAGCCGGTTCTTTTTTCCGTATTGCACACCTTGACATAATCCGACACCAAAATTTAACATAGCTTCCATGTTGGCTTTCCTGTGTAACAGAATAGAGTGATGGACGGAAAGAAGACAACTTGACTGAAGAATAGTACCGTACTGAAAATATAAGGAAAAAAGTAGACGAGTGTCTGCGGCTATGCGGTTATCTAATTCTCATTAGTTCCAAGCTTTCAATTTTACCAATACATTGCTCGATATGAATATGTTTATAACGAGCAATGTATATTTGATATTGGTAAAATTGAAAGCTTGGATCTAATGAGAATTAGATAAACGCATACCCACAGACACTCGCGTAAAGCCAAACAAAGCCCTTTCTTATTCCTTCTTTGTTAAATCTCCTTAACTTGGTAATGGCATGGTCCGTTGAAAATAGAATCGACGGGTCATGGTAATGGTGGGTTACTCAACAATATGGACGTTAGAGCACTAATTAAAAAAAAAACGTCACAGGCACCTTTCTGTCGAGAAAAAATGTGAACTCTACTCGGTCCTTAGTATGTCCCTTCTATGCCGTCATACATTTCTGAAGTACATCACTCTTTGTTGTGTTGTTTCTTTCTGGTAGATGTATCGTCCTCCTACAAGACACTCAAACGTTATGGAGATTTTTTAGCAAAATTTCCACATATGATCAGAATTTTAATTAGTCTTTGACTTTGACATTTTATTCCTAGGTCTGAGCAACGCCGAAGTTCAAGATAAAGTGCTGCAAGGATATCGATTGCCTAAACCCACTGATCATGAATGTTCAGATGCCCTGTATCAATTGATGATACAATGTTGGCACGAAGAACCAGATGATAGACCACATTTTGAATCTTTGTACCATAATTTAGATGAATTAGTTGATAATAGAAGTCATGTATCAGAAGCCGAATTCTAAACAAATCCGATGTTCCATTGTCAAAAGTGTTGATGATTACTTTAAAACTGTAAAAACAAATTTATAGTGAATAAACGTATCCAGTTTTTGTAAATAAAGGACCTTGAATAGTTATGAAAAATTAAAAAAAAATTCCTAAGAGTAATTTTGTTTAATTCATTAGAGGTGATTTCTCATGCTTTTTTACGCATTGAGCTGAACAATCTGTGTGGGCTTTTGATTATTATGCTTTTCCAACTGAGTATAGTTTTACAGACATACGCTGTATCCAACCATTACACACGTAAATACAATTAAAGCCAGAGCCCAAATTTCAAAACTTTTCATACCCAAACAAAGGAAGAATTGTAAGGCTACACACTCGACCACTTTATTGGCTACATTTTTTTCAGTGTTCTTCAGTCACGTTGTCTATTTTTCGTTCATCACCCTACTGTTGATACATATATCATTTTACAAGATTTTCAAGCACGTTTCCAGGCCAGAATTTCATTCATTACTTTTCATGTCATTTCCAGGTAAGTATGTCCATGTTTTCAAGAACTCATACGAACCCTGAATTGCCTGTAGAGATGTGATAAGCCCACTATGACGATTAGATCTTAAACATTTGACAGCGATGTTGTTTAGCCAAGTAGAATGCACCAGTCATTAGCTGATGTATCGTGTGCAAAAGTATAAATGGTAAAAATATTTGAATACAGCAGTACGGTTTCACGTGGACTAAACAGTACAGCAGCACTGCAGTATCGGAAACCTTACAGGAAAGTTTATTTGTATTCTTTTGCTGCTTTGACTTTGATCAGTTAAATCTTGCCTGAAGCATCAAACGAGTTCGTTTTTGTTTTCTAATAGTCTCATTCCGCACTGGCTTTCTTTGTAGTTCTGTTTACATCATTTTAGGTCAAAGTTGTGTAAAAGTTGCAAACCCATTCACTTTACGATTTTTTCCCCCTCGTGGAACACAGTTTTGCTGCAGTCACTCATACTTATGGAAATATTGCAAAGCTATTTTTATGTGTGGATACTCGAAAACGGTGAGGGATTATGTCAATTTAATTTGCAGGAAATTGTAATTTTCGTTAAAGAAATTTTTTTAGAAAACCATTGTTAGTATTACTGCCAAGTCGGGTCAAACTAGCACTTTAGCAAACTACACAGTTAAACTACTGTCAAAAAACCTTCAGAATTAATATCGCAACTAAAAACAGACATAGTGAAAAACAAAGGACGAAACATGTTTTCGTGAAATGAAATAGTGTGGAGCCCAAATGGCTGCCACCAAGGTTCTTGTTCCAACCTTAATCATTCGACTTAACCGACTCTTTACCATGGGATCATTTAAACTTTCCTGGTCTAGGTTGGGGCCACAAAAGGTTCAAATTGGTGAAAATATAGTTTATGCTAATTTATTGTAATGTTTTGGCTACCAGGTTCATTTCCATCTTTCTGAATATCCTAAGCATGCCCATTTCGAGCTATTAGACCGCTTCCAAGACCTCTTTGAAATCGAAAATCACCATACCCTTTTGTTGCTGCGCTGTTGCAACTTCACCATTACGAGGATATGGTAAGGTCCACATCTAACCTAAACAATTTTGGTTAGGATTCATGGAAAGAATAGATGCCCATCTTTCAGAATATCCTAAGCAGCTTGTCCATTTCGGGCTATTACAGAGCTCGCAAGGGCACTTTCAAACCGAAAATCACTATGACAAGCAATTAGAAAAGGCACGCTCGCACAAATTAGGGGTTATACAGGAGATGGTCCACAAACAACTGACGACCCACAATTTTCTAAGTCCAACTTTTCTAGTTAGCACCCGTTAGAACCAGGAGAGGGCCGAAATCTTCCCTTTTCATTAGCTTTGATTTCTGTCCTTTCCTGGTTCTGAGTAGTGCTAACTAGAAAAGTTGGACTTCGAAAATTTTGGGTCGTTAGTTTTTTGTGGACCACCCTGTATATTTGAAATACGATTTTGAGGTTCAATGGTTGCTTTTACGTAAAAGATGTTCAATAGTTGCTTTTACATAACCAGAAATGTGTACTGAACGTTTTTGTTTCGCATGCTTTTGATTTGTTGACGGTTAAGGATTGCAGGCAAAAAACCGTTTTTGGGGAGTATATCATATTATTTGCTATCATAGCTATTTTTTTTTCCAGTTACCCCTCAAGTGCATTCCTACCAAATTTCATTCTTTTCACACAAAGTGAACAATTCCTTCAATTTTTGGCCCCAACCAAGACTACTATTATCATACAGATGTAACTGAAGACGTACAGGGCCACAGGTAACTAATACAGAAGCAGCCTAACAGCCACACAGAAGTAATCACAAAGAAGCAAATGAAGAGCCACAGAGAACTGATCACACAGATGTAGCTGAAGAACCACAGAATATTGATCACACAGATGTAGCCGAAGAACTACAGAAGAAGGCGATCAGCAACACAAAACTGAAGCAACTGAAGCGCCACAGAGACCTGATCATACAGAAGTAGCTGAAGACTCACAAAGCCACAGAGAACTCGTCACACACAAGCAGCCGAGCTGCCACACAGAACTGATCATAAAGAAGCAACTGAAGAGCTACAGAGAAATGAGCATGCAGATGTAGCTGAAGAGCCATATCGAGCTGATCACACAGATGCTGCTGAAGAGCCACAGAGAATTTGTAATACAGAAGCAGCTGAAGTATCACTGAGAACTGATCACACAGAAGCAGCTGGAAGAGCCACAGAGAAGTGATCATACAGAACTAATAACAGAGAACTGACCACACAGAAGCACCTGAAGTGCTACAGAGAGCTGATAACACGGTAGCAGCTAAAAGCCACAGAGAACTAATTACACAGATGTAACTGAAAAACCAACAGAGAACTAATTACACAGCTTTTGTTGAAGACCCACAGAAAACTGATCACAAACATGAAGCTGAAGAGCCACAGAGAACTGATCAATCAGATGTAGCTAAAAAACCATAAAAAAAAAACTGATCACACAGATGGAGGTCACAGAAAACTGATCACATAGATGTAGCTGAAGAGCCACAAATAACTCATCACACTGGAAGGTCACAGAAAATTGATCACACAGATGCAGCTGAAGAGCCACAAAGAACTAATAACACAGAAGAAGCTGAAGTGCCACAGAAAACTGATCATACACAAGCAGCTGAAGAGCCACAGTGAACTGATCACATAGCAGCATCTCCGGAGCAACAGAGAATTGTTCACACAAATGCAGTTGAAGAGTCACAAAGAATAAACCGAACAATTATAGCACCACAGAGCATTGATTATAAAATTATCGCCAAAGGGCCGCAGAGAATGTCCGCCAAACGTGTATCGCATTGGGGATTGGGTGTCTAGCTACCCCGTCATTCAGGTAGCCCTGGTGGGGTTAAGAGGAACTGCAAGCTTCTTACAATTTGCAGTACGTTGAGAATTGATTTTTGACGTTACGTTTTTTCCCGTGTTAAGGACGTACAATAAGCAGAACAAACTTTGACCTGTGCAAAGTTTTTCAACGCTGCAACAGGCAACACAAACTGCACACATTTCGCATTTTCTCCCATGTATGCTTTCGTAAAAATTCTTCCTGGTTAAGAAAAATACACAGCAGCCTGTAGGGCTAGTTTAGGGATAAAAGCTAACAAGAAAAATAAATAAATAAATAAAACGGCCAATGGAGGAGTGTCCACATCGATATATGCGGAATGGTAATGGAATCCGGGTCCACAATTCTCCAATGAAACATACGTACTGTACATATAGGTGGCTTACTATACTACGTTATTGGTGGCGTATGATTTACACTGTGTGGCTTGTTTTCTTCTTTCATAAATGAAAAAGAGAAATACTTGGCTTCCAAGAAGGTTGTCCCAGTAGCTACATGCACCTGGGCCACCCAGGAGTAAAAGTACAATTAAAAAATAAGAACGTGCCGGTCACAGTGATGTAGGGCGTGTACATCACTTCTGCTATTTTTATATTGAACTATTTTTGTATTGAACTCTTTCATATTACATCTGTCAACGTTCGTTAAACACCGTAATTATTTGTTGATCAAATGTTTAAATTGTACATTAATTTGTGCCGATTAATTTCCCTGAATAAAAAATTCGTGGAATATGGTGGAAAAAATAGTGGAAAAATGTAAAAATCGTGCATGGAAAAATCTGAAAAATTACGAGAAAATTTGAAAAATATCGGGAAATTGTGGTATGGAGTAAGGGTGGTATTTAAGAAACGTTTGGAGAATAAGCAAGGTGAAAGTTTAGGAAACCGAAAAGTACATGCAGGGTTGACCAGAGGGAGGGGGGGGGGGGAGGGGAGCAAGTGTGACTTCAGTCCCTAGTCCCGTGTTTCAAAGGGGTCCAAGCTGAAAAATAAATCTGCAAAAAGTTTAGTGTGTTCAGTAGTTGCACACAGGCCCTGGCTTACGACGTATCTGCGGTACTAATAACTCACATTAAACGCCACAAAAAGCAAAATAACTTTGCCCATGGGCCCTGAGCGTACAATCCCACAGAAAGGTGTGAGGGGACACACAGAACGTTTGGAGCCATAGGCCCCCAACAGACCTCAGGGTGGCCCTGGTGACAAAAAAAAAAAAAATGAGCTTATTGTGAAAAAAAGTAGACCTCAGTATCATGACGATAATAAATGTAGTGTAATAAATCAGTTTATTTACAATGCTTAATTTTATCGCTGGTTTAAATACGCAACTTAAATTCCTGTATCAAGTTATCAACTGAATCCTATTTGTTACCTCTAATTTTTATTTATATGTTTTTGACAACAAGGAAGTTGATGACACGCTACGTAACGTTTTTGCTTGGTCCGTACAGTTCATGGCAGTTTCGAAAGGTAACGTTTGCTTTATTTTATTTATTAGAATTTATTCTCAGCTGGAGTCGAACCGTATTTGTAATTATAGGCAGGGGCTTAACGAAGATGGAATGTTCCACTGATTACCGATTTTGTCCGAAAGATATGACGACTTATTTTTTTTTTTGGCTATTTATCCCGTTTTCCGACGGAAGTCAACTTTTCAGATTCAAAATTTTGGTGTGTGTGGGGGGGGGGGGGAGGGAGCAGGCCGTAATTTCGGTCCTGATTACAGAGAATTAGCTCCTAACGAATTTTCGGAAATTTTTAGTAACATGCGAAACTGGTTCAGTGCGAAACAGCGGAAAGTATAAAGAGTTTATTTTCCTACACACATTTCTGTCTGTTTGTCTGTGTGTACGATAACTTTCGTACCCGTGATCTGTTTCGTTTCAACCTTGTAAATCGATTTTGTGCCCTGTTTCGGTTTAACTTCGTAAATTGGTAAAATTGGTAAAGGGATTCCCGTTTTTAAAAATCTCAAATATACTTGTCTCCGTATTTTAAATGGTGAATTTTGACCGGCCCTTGAACAGAAAATTAATGTACGTATACGTAAGCTGGACCCGTGCATGCTGCACGGTGAATAAAATTTCCCGGTCTTAGCCTCTTCTGGTATTTGGTCTTCTTGGAAAAGTAAATTGCGTTTTGAATATTTCACTGTTTGACTAATCCTTTAATTTTACTCGTCCACAATGAGACCTTGTGTGACCCTGACCCGACCTCCGTGCACTGATATGTGAATATTTCGTCTGATGGAAGTGTTAACGGGACTCCCCCCCCCCCCTTCTCTTTCTCTCCTTTCCGGAAGAGCCAACATTTAGTAAGCAAGTCCCTGCTGTAAGTTAATCACGGTGATTGTTCCCACCAACTTTGAAACAATTCACCTCGGTACCGCACACCGCAAAATTGTTGCAAGTTACTGAGGCATCAACGTTCGTCCATGCAGTGATTGTTACCGCTCACTTTAAAACAATTCAACTCCACTCTGGAAGTCAGCATCTACGAAATAAATGCACCTTTCTATCGTATCAGGCTGCCAATTTCGAGGTCACAAATTAATAACCTATCGTCGTTTGGTTTAAAGCTGTCCTCTTTTTGATGAAACACGGAACCATTTTTTTTTTAGCTCAACAACTCGTAAGTCATACATGGCCCCAGGGTCTGATGGGGCCTATGGCTCCGATTTTTTTGTAAGCCCTCCCCCCCCCCTCAAGACGTAGTACACTAACAAGGCCAGCAGGCCCCCTCATTGACCCCACGTGTGCAACTGAAAACTTTGGCCACCCCTGAACAGTTTTTTTACAGTTTTATTTTTTAACCCGAGCTGGTGGCTAGGGCCCCCTTGAAACTCGGGCCTAGGGGCAGAAGCCACACTTGCTCCCTCCCCCCCCCCCCTGGTCGCCCCCTGTATGACCCATTTCAAACACAAATTACGTTCACTTTCTGATATTATCAAGGAATAAAAACAATTCTTGTTCCCTGGAATTGGAGTTCAAATTATAGTTCGTTTCGCTCGAGTGAACTCTAATCCATTTTTTTTATTTGTGTGCTTTCACGTCTGTGGGTTCCATGGGGATGCGATCTCTTAATACGGGTGTAGCCGTTTTTTTGTTTAGTTATTACATATATTATAGTGTAGATCTGTACATGAACACCAACTATAGACAAAACTTCAAGATTAACAAGTTTACACTACTGAATCTAAAAGAAATTACCAGTTTAAATTCTGTTTTTGTATTAATCATTTCTATTTTTAGAAAAAGAATGACTTTTTTTAGAGCAATGGTAGTGTAGATTTGTGAATTTTGAACTTTTCTCAATAGCTGGTGTTCATATAAATGTAATCGAAATACACATACTATGTAATACATTCCATATTCAAACTGTGCACCATACAAAACTCGATATAGTGTAGTTCTGCCGAATCCTTCCGAATTTGCATTAGAAATATTTCAGTTTTTAATTATCGCATTTTCAAAACGTTTAAATACACAGGTTGTTATCTCGAACCAAACAGAACCCACTCAAAATCCCAATCAAAGCCCCCACATATATTCATTCAGTTGCCAGTAGTTATTTTTATTAGTACGCATTAAAATGCCAAACCCATTCTCTTCCCGCCAAAACGAAGCGGCCAGCCAATCTGACTGCAACGCCATCTTTCCTCTATACGAGTCATCGCAAAACCTACGTCTTGATGAGACAGATGGCCAGCAAAATTTTAAAAAATAACAATTTGTGTCCTTAGTTCTTACGAATCATAACTAGCAACATAAAAAAGAACATAACGAAATTATTGTTTATGTTGAACAATGATGAACAATTTTGAGCCAATCGTACCGTACGATTTCTACCTAACGGAGGTTGCTCGTTTCTGTCGAAATGCTACCCGTGAGTGGATGGTTGGCTAAATAAACCGTGCAGTTGTAGAGTGCCTGTAGTAAGATGAAACTGGATTTTTTTTTCCAATTCGCAATTCACTTGCAATTCAAATTTGCAATTCATGTGATCAAGTCATCCATAAATTCGTGGTCTCATGCAGTAGTAGTCCTTTGATTTAAATTGTGTTGGAGCAACTCAAATTTAAAGTAGTGCAAGGCCGAGAAAAAATTTGCTTTACTCACCCTCTTCCCACCGGGAAAAAAAATTAAAAATAACGAGCCAAATTTTAAAATTTTCTTTGTATATATAATTCATAAAAAAAAGTAATAAAATAGGCTATAGTAACAAATTGCTGGTACCGATACCATACCGAAATTTTCTGAATTCACTTCGCATTAGCACAGGGGCCCCAAAATTCTCAGCTACGGTACTGCGAATCTGATGAGTCTACTACAAAGGAGATGATACATCACCGGTCTTTTTACTGTACATTGAACTGGGTCAACCATGTTTTTAAATTGTTTACGTTAGTTTGTTTTAACGTGGCCAATAAGGCAAGGGTTCTAGATGGTAGATTTTGTTGACTTACTGGTATTTTAGCTTACTATGTTTTCAAAGTAGGGCGTAATATTTCACCTAGAAAAAAAATAACTCAACTGTGAATTGTCTCTCACTATTTTCCTCTCATTGCGCACGTGTCCGTCAACTTCTTTCGCTTTTATTTCAGTTAAAAATTAATAAACCCAAAGGTTTTAAACATGACGGAGGAAAGTCAAACATTGATAGGCTTCTGCATCCAGATTGTTTGTTGCCAATGCAGAAAGAAGACACTCGCATCGCAGAATTACAGACAGGACAGCCAGACTGCCATAACGAGTGAAGACGCAACCGAAGATGTAGAACGTCCAACATCAAGTAAGGCTTTTATTTTTTACATCACTTTTATATTCAGTGTCCTTCCATCGATTTGGCTAACAGCGAGAGTTATTCCAATCTACGAAAAGTGAAATGAAGTGAATCCAGAATATTACAGACCAATCTCTTTAATGTGATGGTAAAGATTATACGGGCGCAAATGTTAAATTAAACAAACAAACCCTCCCAGGAAGGTCCTCTCGATGCATATTTTACAACCTTGTGCTGTCTGGGCCGAAGCTTCAGATATCGGAGTACCACCGACAGATGTGCTTTTGTTCGAGTTTAAAGAAGGCCTTTAAATCGGTAGTCCACCAAAAATTCCTATTTACACTCGACCGCTGTGGTTCTAAGGGACTACTTTTAGGATGGATAACATAGTTCTTATTAGGCCGAACTCAATTTGTGGTGGTGGAAAATTCGACATCATCAACGTTAGATATCATCAGTGGAGTCCCACAGGAAATGATTCTTGGACCCATACTTTTCATTTATTCATATATATGATTTATAATAAAAAAGCCAGGTGCGAACAAGCAAATTTGCTGATGACCTGATTTGTCATGCATCAATAATAACTGAAACCGTAACACACACAGCCAACCTCCAAAGAGAGACAACTAGCTTACGTGAATGGTCAACCAAAGGGCAACTGCCCATTGCAAATGCAAAACGTATTAACTTTCCACACTGGGTAAAATTGGTAATAAACCATCAGTGAAAATCAAACACTAGAAATAGCGCAGTAGGGTTTGCCACTTTTATGTACTTACCTTTCATTCAAGTGATGTGAACTGGATTCGAACCAGTGAATCAGTCCATCACCAGAACACTACCATACCGCCTTGATATGGCCACTTGTCCGGCAGTGCATAAAGTGTGGTTTACTGTTCTATGTTAGTTCTAGCATACGATTTTCGCTGATGGCTTGTTTACAATTTACCTTTACATCATTTACAGTGATTTACGGCGATCTATTTTACATATTGGGGACACGAATAGGTACCATACTTATAACATTGAAAAAACGATGCTCCCGGATGTAACGACAATGAATAGTTTGGGAGTTTGATTTTCGTCCTCCTTAAAACAAACAAAACACTGTAATTGCATCGTCAAAAATTCTTTGAACTGGTTCTGTATCGTGAAATGTGAGTTTTCATCTGGATACCAAAATTGTACGTTGGGAAAAGGTCATGTACGCCCCCTTCTGGAGTACGCTAGCCAGATCTAGTCCTCAAACCCTATACAGGATATTGTCTATGTAGAGTTGGCCCAACGGTCCAATGTGGTTTACAAAATCCTTAACCGGGATGAAGAATTAATTTAACTTAAGCAACTTGTGGACTCCTTGGAATGACAACGTTTCCAGGTTGATCTAATCATTAGTTTCAAGATTTTAAGAGGTTTCCCGTTGACATCCCTCTTTTCGAACTGTCTGCAGCGACCGAGACATACACGTGGACACATACCAAACCGGTAGTATGCCTGGAGTTGCGTACTTCATCATTTGCGATGTGGGTACTAAACCCCTGGAATAAACTCCGGCGAAAGGGTAACCGCAAAAATATAAACACTTTCGGCACGTATTAAATGAGGTTGACCTAAAACATTTTTCGAAAAAGCTGAAGTTTACATGACCCACTGAGAAAAAAATGACAGATTCTAATCCATTATGCTTGCACGTTATGCTTTGAAATATTTTGTATAAATAGAGCAGTGTAAGTGGCCGACAACCCTGCTGCTTGCATTAACAATTTTTTACGAATGCTTAACCACATTATTAAATAAGTAAATGATTAAAGGGTTACTAAAAAAAAAATAGAGTATTTTCCTTACATGGAGATATCTGGATTATTTTCCCTACATGCAAGGTACTATCATGGCTCCCTAATATGTATAAAGGCTTGATGCTCGGTTTGGCACTCACACGACCCACGTATCCCAAACTTTCAAAACTGCTGCTACTCTGCAAACTGTGCTCACATCATTGATTAGCGCTAGCAGCACATACAAAAGTGTGGTATTCTTCTCATTATTAGAGTTCACAGAGTTGCAGCACTAAACGAACATTATCTCACCGTAATGGTGACTATCCTTGTAGTTTTCGGACGAATTATTGCTACGTGAAAGGGTGGATTAATACAGTTTAATGAGAATAAAAAAAGTTGTAGCACAATACAGGATAATATCCTGTATTGTGTTACAGCGTTTTGTTTGAGTCCTTTTGATCATCGTTTGTTTGAATTTCTTGAAATTTAGTCTCGCGAGTCTTTATCTTGACGTCTAGTGGACAAAAAGGTAAGTTGCATCAAGCAACTACTTGTTAACTTTAATAACTTATCGGGAATGCATTGTTTTGCGTCTAAAGTTCACGTATCACGTGTCACGAGTTACTCCCATAATTCGTATTCAACGGCTAAAGCAGTCCTTTTTCCAACGTGCCCACAGCACGACTGGTGACACAATTGGCGGATAACAGGATGATGCGTCGAACTTGTATGGTCAAGCCTCTATAGATTTTAGGTATAGCTGTGTAGTATGGCAGTAGTTAGTTGACACTCAACCAGATGGCGCCATGTATAATTAGGCCAAACTTTTGCAAGTAATTAAGCCTTTTTTTTGTTTCTTTAATTTGTGTTATTATTCACTAAGCAAAGGTGCTTAACAAGGTCAAATTGGTCAAATATACAAAATAATTTTCCCCTAACAGCGGCGTAATCAGAAAATCACTAGAAAAACCCCTGGTGCCCTGCTGAACTAGTCATTCTCTCCCAAGCTTTTCTACATAGGATGAAAACCCCAAAACCGTCCTAAACCAATCCAATCCAAAACGTGTTACGAACTACTCAGCCCCGTTTGTTCTTCAGTTTGTTACAAGGCTATGGCTATGGCTATGGCTTCCCTTAGGCCACCCACCCACAGAAGCACTATGAATTGATCATAAAAGTAAAACATTCTTTTCCGATAGACTAGGAGTAGACTATTGTAAGTTAGTTGTAGTTATATTAAGGTAAAGAAGAGACATGGACCAACTCCACACGATAGACATTTGTACACAGCGACTTTGAATAGTCGCAGTGTTTCTACCCTCACACTGAAAGGCTAAAACTCGGAAACAACACTGACATGGTCAAACACCAATTCTAAAAAAGAGCCAAACAGCAATCAACTGTTGTGGATACCACGACTGAAAGAGTTACAACTTCACACCTATGGGTATGAACCGTGGATATTATGTAAGTGTTGGCCCATATCTCCTCTAGGCCGTACGTTACTCTCATTCCACCTCCTAACAAAATTGCGTTTATACCCCAATTCATGAAAGGGAATCCAACCACTGTCCACTGGACGTCTGTGGGCCATGGCCTAACTCACACGCGCCACAACCTTTATCACAGCACCTTAAATTGGCCTCTCAAGTGGGGATCTTTATCCTAGGTAAAACGTCTAAAATGGCATAACAAATCCTCATTTAAACGTTATTAAAATTTAAAAAAAAAAGCACAGAAAAGATAAAAGGGGTCTGCCAGCATCCAACATGAAGTCCCTGAGCGAAGTCCTAGCGTCCAATAGTGCAATAGAAGAATTTTAATTATTATTGAAGTAGCTGAAGCAGAATACGTGATGCCGAATAATTTTTCTAATATTGATGCATTTTTCTGATATCCTCCTTGCATTTTCTTACAAAAGTGCAACAACTCTTTAATTATTTGCCTTGGAGGAGACAGAGTCCGATTTTCTCTTCTACGTGATCCACTCTTGTATAGCTGGCAATAAGAATTGTACATGCCATTCAGTATTAACTTTTTCTGTCTGAATCCGTAACATCAGAATTTTTGCTGTTGATGTACATTTGGAATAATATGAACTTAATACGATTAATGTATCGCAACATTTAGGATTTTTTTTCTAGCAGACTCGGGTGGTTGGCTTTTTGTGCACAAGTGGTGAAGATTGTTTAGAGAATTGAGGTATAGACAGGGCGAGCAAAGTGGAGTTTGACGAGCGTCGTAAAATATAGCTTCTATCATCATTAAATCTTTAATATAGATTTCCTGTACTCGTTCACTTGCTTGTGGATTATAACACTACAGTTTTCTGTCAACCTAAAAAGGAGGGTATGGATGTATGGAAGTTGTTAGCTATGAATGTCATTTTCGAATCAAAATACAAGTATCATCATAAAGTATCAGAGACTGACGACACTGCAGTGGTCAGTCGATATTAGGAAATCAACGGTGAATTGAATGGTCATACATAACTGGCATGTAAAATGATCATGGTTCGTTTCTGTTTTGCAGCTGCATCTTGTGACAGTGGGGTGACCGAAGACATTAGATGCAGTTCTCACGGTAAGGTACTAAAGCCAGGCTTTTAATTGGAAGACATGATTGTTGTCTAGAAAAAGTATAGGTCAGTGACACGACGTAGTATTATTATGTATAACTCTATGGTGGAGCCAGTAACTAGGTTAGCTGCAAGGAGCACTGGAGGGAGAAAGGAAGATCGTCTTATTGAAGCCAATGCTATTAGACTGGATTTCTGAAGCCTATAACGTGCGATTTTTGTTGTTGGAGAAAACAACGTTCTTTTAAGCCTAAGAAAGCTGCTCTCAAAGCACTGTCTTGACTAGAAGTACCGTTTTTACCGTTACATTTTAATCTAGTGCACCTTGTAGCTATTACCTCCAAATGGTGTCTCGTAGCCAATATGACATCACATGACGCTGCTCTATTCCATTTTGTATTGCCTAGGTTTAACAAGACCTGGGTCAATAGTAGTTGCCCTATACGACTACAGCCCTACAGCCTGTGAGGATTTACAATTTGACAAAGGGGACAAGATGAGGATATTGGACAAAAGGTAAGGTAACTTTGCAGTTTCAATTAAAGTGAAATTTGACATGAGATGAGGATACAGGCCCAACAGCTTAAAAGTTGTGTGAAGCTATTAATACTATACTTGCTTTGGACACTTAAATATCTGTAGAACCGCTATTAAAACCATAATCTTCACTATTTCAAAACCATCTTCCACTTCTCTTACTTCCTTCCACTTCCCTGGTTCCGATTTCAAGACACACGCTAGTGTGTCGCCCGACAAGATTAATGATAACAACCAGATAAAATATATATATAGATGTGCGTGGCGACCACTAGACACGTTGTGTCTTTACAGCTAAGGTAGTTTGGCTGTTTTCAGCCATGTGAGGATAAATAACAATGCGACAGAAAAGGATGAAACTTGTTTGATCGGGAGACTTTGGTCCCCTGACAACATGAAAGTCACAGTTAGTGCCACAGCTTAACGTTTTCTTGTTTTAATGTTGATATTTGCCTAATTACTTACTGTTACTGGGTATACTGGTAACGCTTTTTTGTATCACAAAAATAAATTCTTCCATGCGATGGATAAAGCTGGTTGTTAGCTCATTTTGCAGGTATTGCTCTGTAGATGTACCATTTTCATAAGGCCTCTTCTAATTGGTCAAGTGATTCAAGTTATTTTACATGGTTTTAAACATTGTTACTATGCAACAATGCCAAACTGAACATTAAATAAATCCGTGCGTTTGCAAGGAAATACTGCAATACTAATACTGATCGTATAAAAAAAAGTGACTCCTGTGCTCAAACTGTAGGGAAAGCCAAAAAAAAAATGAACCAGAAAACTAGATAGGTGTTCCTATCCCACAATTACTAAAAAAACAAATTGCTTTTAGCAATTTGGAACAAAAAAAATCTGATATATACCCCAAAATAAGATTTGTTAAGGATTCCCGCCAAGCTTTTCGGCCATGTGAAGTCGTGATATCAAACGCCAAGCTCGTTCGCCAAGCTAATCCTACTGACTAAGACTTCAAACGTTAAATGAAATAATTGAAAATTGTGCAGTAAGCAATTATCATACATGTCATTTAACCTTCGAACTATTACTCGGTGGGATTAGCTTGGCGAAAGAACTTGGTGTTTGATATCACGACTTCACAAGTCTTAATCCTTAACAAGTCTTGTTTTGGGGTAGCTCATTTAAAACGCTCTATAGACTAGCACGTCTTTTCCTGAGTAGCAACTTAACGTTTAGTTGAACGCACATAAATTTAAAACTATCGCTTTACAAATACTGAAAGGAAACGTTTTTCTTGACTCGGTTTATCCATTCATGGAGACATCTTCGAAATGAAATTGTTTCTTCCAGCTCTCCAATAAAGTGCACTAGACTGCGCCTTCAAATTCTGTCTTCTTGGATATTACAAGATTTACTTTTCTTTTCATTGCTCTGATAAGTAAAGAATAACAATATTATAATAATATTATAATAATAAAACAAATCCTATTCTATGAGCAAAGCATTGATGCATCAATTTTTTACACAGTGATGGTGATTGGTGGAAAGCAGTACATTTATCCACCAAGAAAGAAGGATCCATACCGAGCAATTATGTGGCAACAACTGAAACTGTGGAGTGCGAAGAGTAAGTCTGGAATTCACTGAATACTTTCACGAAACTTTTATAAACCTTACAATTTTGTTGATTAATGTTTGGCTGTAATTTTGGAATATTCTAGGTGGTTTCACGGCGATATGTCGAGAAAGGAAGCTGAAACGCTACTAACGGATTCAGGGAAAACAAATGGCACATTTCTGATTCGTAAAAGCGAACATTTTACAGGTAATAGCATTACGAGACTAGGTTGGCAACATGGCCGCCGAAAGTGCCGCTGATGGGATTGAGTTGCCGCATTTTGTCAACCGAGGGCTACACCCTCCGTACAAACTGCCAACGAACGTGTTGCTTTTTTTTTTGCAAACGCAGTGAAATAGCTTAACTGTGGCTGAGTGATATTTTTAAACACCATTTAAAAATACTCTTGTAAATAATAAAAAATTTGCCACCAAAATCTACGTAAAAATTTAAATTATTATTTCGAAAACCGCCACTAGCCGCCAATAGATGTCGCGTCGCACTGTACAAAGTTGCTACCTCGTAGAACAGACCTCGACGAAATGAACCAAACGTGACGGCAATTTTGTCTACCCCCCTAATATCGGTGTAGAGCGGGCCAGTTAGTTTAGTGGCCATGGTTAAACATCATATTCAAGTGTTGACGCAAAGTGAGGACAGCCCAAGATCTCATTGGTAATAGGCACAACGCGGGCTAATGCAGTGATAGTCATGGGAGTGAACCATCAGCAATTCATAACTTAAATTTATTTTGAATTGCTAGCCACTCGATGACACAAACAGAATTGAATTTTACATTTGTTCATCCAATGCACAAATTGATAATTTTAGGTAGGAGACCAGAGAGAGCTAAGTTTATTGTAACCCATGCCGCCAAAAGCATAACTGAAGTCAGTTCAGCATGAATTGTTGCAGCTTTAGAGGGAAATTCCTCCCAGTGCTATTTTTCTCGATCCTCCACAACAAGTACGGCCCCAAAGATTTATTTACTTACCTTTTCCTTGCTACAAGTCCGTTTTAAAATGAGGACTGGGAGGGGGGGGGTGGGGGGCAAAGTGAGCTGTTACCATTAAGCATACGATTACGCATTAACTGAACCTAGAAGAGAACAAACAAACAAGCACGGGAGCCGGGGACGTGTTCAACTACGTATAGCAAACAGGAGAAAGGGAAGGAAACCAAGAGGAGAGGGAGAGGACGGGATAAAAGGAGGACGGGATAAAAGGAGGACGGGACAAAAATCGACTGTTGCAGTGAACGATCAGGCAGCACCGAGCAAATACTGGGAAACAACCACGGGTCAAACAAATCCCCGGGCGAAGCCGGGTACGATGCTAGTGCAAAATAAAAATAATAAAAATGCACTTGAATTATACGGCCTATAACTGGTCAAAATGTGGATGCTCATCCAAAATATACGTGGCAAAAAAAATATTCTGCTGCATAAGACAACAAACTTTTATTACTTTTTCATAGCCGGTAGGTAGACACTGCATTCTTTCTTAGAAAAAATACTTTGGAAACTGTTATGGTTAACGAAGCGATTTACATTGAGGATGTTCCAGGCATCTCCATAGATTTGCAACCTCCATAGATGATTCCCTCATAACCTCAAAGCCACTCTTTTTAAAACTACAGATTGGAGAAAGTTCCAAGAATAAGAATTTACAAAATCCGTTGATACGATTCTAATCTTTCCAAAGCAAACAATACAAGTAAACATACACTATGGCAAGAATTTCTAGGGTTGGGGAGGAGAATTTGTGACTGAGACCCCATACTGAAACGCCTTAGATATATTCACATTAGTTCAGTCTTAGTTTATAGAGGGCGCCACTTGTTTTATGTGGGAATTTCTACTCAGTTGTTAGCCTAAAATTTAACTAACTAAACGAAACTAGCTTATATTTAATTATTATTTAGCCTAGCTTAGTTGTAATTTAGTTTGCTTTAGATTTGGGCTGAAAAATGGGAAAAATTACCAAATAGAACACGTGGCGCCGTCTGAAAACTCAGACTGAACTAATGGGGATGAATCTAACATGTTTCAATAGGGACTTTTTAGAGTTACAAATTCTCCTTCAAAACCCTATAAATTCTTGACTATGGCCGTACTGTGGCCACAAGAAAGTGCATTTTAGCATTGTGCTTTGCAAAACGCCTCAAATCCAGTGTGTGTTTACAAAACGGGAGAACACACTATGGATTAAGGAATGTGGTTCGTGTAGAACCCTTTTTCTTCCTGTTGTCCCTATGTGGTATAGTGGACACATCCCATCATTGTAATCCTGCATGTAGAAAATTGGGCTATTAAAAAAAACCTGTATAACTAAACGTAAGCGAATCCTTGTGGTTTTCCTCGTCAAGTACTATTATTTTCAGAATTATTTGCCTCAATACGAATGAGGGCTGTGAGCGTGTTTGCCATCTTTCCTTACCGTCTACCAGCCTATTAATGTGCTTACAGGCGTTTACAAGGGTAACGACGAAATCGCTTTCAAAAGGTGGTAAGGGGCCA
Organism: Lithobius niger; assembly: GCA_023313725.1. Taxonomy (NCBI): domain Eukaryota; kingdom Metazoa; phylum Arthropoda; class Chilopoda; order Lithobiomorpha; family Lithobiidae; genus Lithobius; species Lithobius niger. Next base: position 3,498 of record JAHWFP010267443.1, on the reverse strand, counting down.
TTCAAAAACCACGTGGTCGGCCAGGGGGTGGGGAGGAGGTCGGCTTTCGGCCACAAGTAACCACAATGGGGGGGGGGGGAGGGGGGTTTCCAAATAAACCACGTGGCCACTGCATTGAAGGGAAAGCCATTATCTCCATTGGATTGGTACATTTACCTACAAGAGTTTCTGCGCATACCATCTGACTTAGCCTTACAATGTTTTTATATTGTTCTTACATCGACCATGGCGTTTACCATATCGTGTGATTGTATTAAGTCCATGCATCGACTAACGCCTGGGCCCCAGTCAACCGAGCTGCATTTCCTGAATAGTGGTGAAAAATACAGTGGCTTGTCGTAGAAATCTTCAACAACGTAATACTGCGTTTCTTTGAGTCGTACTAAATTCATCTAAATAGTATGCGGCTAACGTCGATTGCTTCACTGGAACAATTATTCAATGCAGTGATGGCCTACGTAATAATGAACGTATTAGACTACAATTTTCTACTTTCCGTCTCAGTTACAAATCTCGGATGACGTTTATTCTAGCGACCCTTGCAGATCGCCAAAAAATGTGATTAAAATATTTCACACGATGAGTCAAACAGCTGCGTTTATTAAAAACAAACAAACAAAAAAGGCAAGAGTGCCGTAAAAAAAGAGATTATATTATTGAATTTTCACTTTACGTGCTACAATATACACAGATAAAAATTGATGATTTTCAATTAAAATAATCAAATGTACATTAAAGCATATGATTGGTAAAGCTAAACAGCACTTAAACAGATGCAATTTTCTCAATTGTACATATGATTATTTGAATGAAAAATCATCAATTTTGTGAAAATTCGATCATATAATCTTTTTTACGGCACACTTGACGTTTTTGTTAGTAATCTTTTTTACAGCTTACTTGATGTTTTTGTTCGTAATCCGTGTCCGTAATCCACTACAAAGGTTTAAGCATACAGTCAATTGTTGCTGCTCCCTTTGCAACAATACAGCTCAGCTCTGAAAGCTTGAATCTATGAAATAAATACGCCATTCTATCGTTTCTAACGGCTAATTTCGAGGCCGAAGTCGTTGCTTAGTGGTTTAAAACTATATGCGTTTAGTTGCAACACGGATTCTTTCAATTCAATTTTATACCCTGGAGCCATGACCCCTAGTCGTACCCTCCACTTAACCTGTAACTACAACGCCAAAATTACACAACAACCACACAATACTACACATTACACTAAGTACCAATCTGTCGAAACAGAGCCACTGGAAAGGTACAAAGGGTCAAAGGGTTTTAGCGAGTGTTAACCGCACCCGGTGATCTGCCCGACGAAGCCCTAAGGCCCTATGTCTGAAAGTCACTACATGGTCATCAACAATCAACGTTTTAGCAAAGACATAACACGTGCACGAAGAATGGAACTTTTTGCTGATTGGATTGTTGCCTAATTACAATGGTTAAAACAATGTAAAACAATCGTAATGGTCGTTCAGGGTCCCGTAACTCTAGAATGGCTCGACCAATTGAAAAAGGGTGAAGCCCCCAAGGAAATTTCTGGCTTAGATCATGTTTTAGATTTTAGATAGTTGCAGTAGTTTGTTTTTGAAACCTAGTCACACAAGAACAACAACAACAACAAGTGAACAGTTTTTAAATTATGTTTATGGCTCCTCATGTTTATTCTTGCACGGAACTGCATAAAAGCTTATATAAATATACTTTCCATACCTATCCACTGTCTGGCCAAGTTTGGTCGAAATATATTGAATAGAAATGGAGAAATTAATAGTTTTACATTTACTGGAGAGAGGACTTCAATCATGCATAAAAGCGAAAGTGGAGTATGGGGGTATCTATCGTTGGGCTACTATATCGAACACTATAAGTTTATCAAATTTGGTAAGGCACAATAATAAATTTTGTATGAAGTGGTACCGCATTCTCAAAAACACATTACGTTGTTATTTTTCTTAAGTTGGGGGGGGTGGCTATGACCCACATGGTTTTTTTTGGGGGGGGGTCCAAGTCCTGACCACAGATGACCACACAGGGGGAGGGGGGGGGGTTAAAAATGGCTTAAAAAACGGCCACGTGGTTTTTGAATGGCCCCTAACAGATCAGCTAAAGTGCCACGAATGGGAGTACACAGGCCAGTGGAAGTGAGCGGGACACGATGAGCATCCTCGGAATTGCTTTCAAGGGTAAATGTATAGCGCTTGTGATTGTGCATTGTGCTCGTAGGAATTGCTCAGCAAACAGAAGAGACGGATTGATCAAAATTACAGGCAACACACTCCAGCTTACAAACTACCTACAAAAAACCCTGAAACAATGAGTAGAAGCCACGCATTGCTGCAAATCCATCATTGCTATGAAACTTCCAATCATTAAAGAGAATCATTGTCTGGATAACGAACGAAGGCAAACAAGTAATTTTACAGTCCCAAAAAGAGTATACCATCGGTCCTAAAAAGTTTAGAGCGATTTGCAGCCTAGCCACGTTTTCTTGCCCAATGGTCAGTGGCACAGGAGTCATACCAATGTCCACTTAGTTTGGAGGCCTCCATGCTGACCACTAGGCTGCTCAGTTTGAGGTGTCTGGGAAGCCCTCACACAGGTCGGATTACATGAGGTACTCAAAAATAGGCTCGGTTTCTGGGTTAATCAATGAAGATGTTAGTACAAAGCAATAAATCCAGGTATACGGCCTAGCCTGCCGAAACATCCTGTATACGTGATGAATTATTGGTGGATATTTTTCACTGCTTCCGGTATGCCATAGTTTTCTGGTGGGTTAATCCAAACAAATATTTCCAGCGAATATTGTGTATGCATTTTATGACATTTTCAGTTTCGTCGTCTAATTAGTCAGACCTCTATTAATTTTGTCATCACTTTTAAGTCGTCAGTTACTTTGTGCTTGGAACAATTATAAAAAGATATGCCTTCCTGGTAAACCAAGATGAACCACAATTTCATACGAAGCAACTGTATTCAATTTTCGGGATAAATGAATTTACTCCCTTGGTCACGTACTTACACACGACATACAAATGAGAAATAATACCTTATCCCCACATGAAATGAAAGTGTACTTACAATAAAGTGTACTTCACAATGTTTTATAAGCCTAGCCTTTGAACCGTCATCAACCTAATCTAAAACAGTAATATTTAATATAAAACAGTAATAATCTAAAAAAAAAAAACAGCACAATGAAAGTATATGTACACTATGCTTTATTGGCTTTGCACCGTCATCAATTATTTTATAATAAACAAAAACGTATCGTTAAAAGTTAAAAGTAAGGGTCTAAAAGTCAAAACCTGTAAGGAACACGGACAAGCTTTGACTGTAAGGGTCTAGGTGTCAAATTTGGCCAGTAAGAAACTGCTAAGCATTAGACCCTTACTACCCGGGTTTTGAGGAACAGCTGTCCGAGATCATCCTATAAAGACCCATGAGATGATCCAATGATAGTGGGAGTGTGGGTTTCCTACTTTGCTT
>JAHWFP010267442.1:11687-24139 GCA_023313725.1 Lithobius niger | reverse complement strand
CCCGTGTGCACGTCCCTGCACGTCATAATCATGCAGATCCCATTAAAGTCTTGCTTTACGGGCAAATGAAGATAATTTATCTTGTTTATAACAAAAATAGGCCTTCTTTACCTCAAAATACAAAACGAACAATTAAATCCGTCGTTTACAGCATTTCACACAGTAATAAGCGCCGAATTTGAGGTTCACCAATTTTAGTACCATTTTTTTTCACTAGATGCCGTTAATAACGAATGATTTAACGTGCATGTGCATATTTTTATTTATTATTTCCTAAAAAGGACAAACATTTGATCAAAAAAGGTAAAAAGTATAACGTCTGAAAAACGCACGAGTACTTTAAATTGTGATTAGGTCAACACGCTATGCTAAAAACGCCATCTGTTGGCGAGAAATGGTACTCAAAATCTCAAATTCTTTTTTTTTTATTGTATAAAATACTGTATGCAACGATTTGAAATGTTCTTTTTTTTGTCTTATTTTAAGATAGTTACAAAGACGACTATTATTGCAATAAAAGTATAAAAATCATGTCTTATATTTGCCTTTAAGAGTTGACAGTACCAGACTTGCATCGAGTCAAACGGGTGACGGGCCAAGTTTTAATTCATAGATAACAAATTAAATGTATTATAATTAACAACACGGATAAGAACACGGATAAATGCTACAGTAATTTTAAACATTGCTACAACATTGTTGTCATTTCACGCTATTTCCAACATTTGCTATTCTCGTTCAAAGAACTGCTTCTAGCAGTGATCAGACGACGGTAGAATAAATAGCTACTCGTAGCGAGAATTCAAAATTCAACATGGCGTCCATTTCGGGGTTATCGAATCGAAGACAAACCATCGAACCCCGGCAATCAGAAATCAATCCGTCATCTTGTACTGCAGTAAAAATTGTTTTCTGGTTGTCATAAATCGACGCTGTCATGTTGCAGGCATCGTATGTCGTGTCGCTTGGAACGAGAAGATGATCTGCTTCCGCGTTGTTACCATGGTTACTACGTATAGACAACTCGAAAGCCGCATACTCCGGTAAAGGCGAAAAGCAGCCAAAACATTTAGGACTCGTTTACGCAACGACAGTTTTCTCGCTCACTAGCTTTTACTTGATCAATACTAAATCTGATGGCTGCTTCGCGCCTTTATCGGAGTATGCGGCTTTCGACTTGTCTATGCCTATTAATAACCATGGCAACGACGCAGACGCAAATCTTCTCCTCGTGCCTCGTGATACGGCGTACAATGCTTGCAACATTTGAGCGTCGACTTATGACAAAAAGAAAACTATTTACAAGACGACGGACTGTTTTTTGTATGCCGGCATTCGATGGTTTGTCTTCGATTCGATAGCCACGAAATGGACGCCATGTTGGATTTTGAATTCTCGTTGCGAGAAGCTATTTATTCTACCGACGTTTGATCATTGCTAGAAGCTGTACTTGAGGGAGAATAGCAAATTTTGGAAATAGCGTGAAATAACAGCAATCTTGTAGCAATGTTTAAAATTACTGTAGCACTTTGTTCTTTATCCGTGTTGTTATTTATAATACATACAATTTGTTATCTGTTACCGCATTCACTTAGTAGCAACGGGAAACTAATTATAAATAAATAACGGTTGACTAGCAAATAGCATTCGGCGAGCGAGAATGACTTGTTGCCTAAACGCGCCCTTAGTATTGACCAAGTAAAAGCTAGTGAGTGAGGAAAGTGTCATTGCGTAAACCCGCCTTTCCAGTGACGTAACAAAGTGTCTCTGGGCCCGTAGGCAAGATTTATGGTCGGGCCCTCCCCAATTTATTGCTTCGCCCCCCCCCGCCCGCCCCGCCCCAATTCTTTGACTTTTTCGACTGCCTTGGTCCAAATGATACACATAGTTTTACATTGTTTGGCTTACGTTACCCGAACAACCAACAACTTTTCAGCCAAAACGAAGTTTGAAAAAATTAAAACATAAACAAACAAAACAAAAACATGTCTGTGTGGTATTTTTTAGCCTACTTAAAGTGGCACTATCACCGATTGAAATGCGAACGAAAATACCGTGGCGCCATCTAGCGACATTGATATTGTTAACCTTTATAGCTTGCTCGAAGGTGCACGAGGATGAACCAAATTTTCACTCAATAATTAAGGATGTCATGGCTTGTTTGTTTCGTTAAAAGAAATGCCGTTATGCATTCCTTCGCTTGGTGCAAGCAAACGCTAGATGGTACTACATAGCGCTAGATGTTGTCAGAATTCGTCTGCTTTCAATCGGTGATAGTGCCACTTTAACTTTCGAATTATTATAAGCTTTGCTTAGTAGCTACATTATTACACCTTTTAAATGGGAACTTGGACTTGCTTATAACATATTGCACTTTGAACATGAAATTTACATACTGCAGTTAGTTCACTGCTTGAGGCTCTTAAAGCGATACTTTCGGTTTCCTTTTCTCAAAGCAAAAATCTCAATGATGATGTCCTGTCCGTCATTTCGACCGAGTTGCAGGGGCCCGTAAGCAATGCTTACCTATAGCCTACCTGTACGTTACGCCACTGAAGTTACCGTAACACAGAAGTCACAGATTAAAATCATGAGTGTGAATTTAATTAGTGGTGCAAGTAATGAATGAAACAAGAAATAAAAGTCAGCCCCTGACTGGCAATGAAAGAACCACGGTAGACATCCAGCAAAACGTAAAATTTTCAGCAGGTTCTAGAGCAGGTTGCCACTGCTCAAGATGGAGACGTGATGACTGCCACGTTTGGTGCAGCTTTTGTATTTATGTTTTTTGCGTTTATTAATTTTTCTGAGAATGTGTGTAGTAAGTACAAGTTAGATAAGCTTTTTTACGTTTTATGGGGAGCATTGTCTCATTGTGTATTCATTTGATAGGTGATCAAGACGGGAATAAACTGCTGAAAATTTTACTGTTTGCTGGATGTCTGCCGTGGTTCTTTCATTGCCAGTCAGGGGCTGACTTTTATTTCTTGTCTTCACGACCACGAAGCCAAATTTCGCCGTCTTCTATTTGAATGAAAGTTATTACCAAATACACAGTTTTTAAAGAAGGGGTTTTTCGTTTATTTGCTAGTAAATTCACAATAAATTCAACAACAACTTGAAGGTACATTTCCTCAGGTTGGCTTTCTTGTCTGGCCTGCAACATTACTCCAGACGCACGTAAATGTTGAAAAGGCTTTCATTTTTCCATTTTCCCCCCTCGCCAGTAACGATTTTCCTACGTTCCCTCTAACCTACGTAAATGTTGCAAAGGCTATTTGGCGCAGGATGCTCGATTGTAGTGAGAAGGTATGTCCTTTTAAACGTTCGCGTCCCGTTTGGCAGAATCCCCGTTTCGCAGAAAACGAAACGGATTAAGATTTTTTTTCTGCGAAACGGGAATTCCTAATCGGAATTATTTACTACCCTATTAGGAACACCTATAATCGTCTTAGTTTTTCCACAAGAGCACTTTCATAAACTCATAGAACAATTCAGCGCTGTAGCCCCACCTCATCAGAGTAGAGTGCCCGATACGTCAACGTGACGTCATCGCTGAAGCATCGTACTCATCGACTGCAAGGAGGCGGTTTTTCCTATGAACCCACCGAAAAAAATATGGCACACCTTTCCGTTGTTCTTCGTTAGGGTTATTCAGTGGTGCTTATCCCCCCCCCCCCTCCTAGTCCAGTGAGGAGTTACCCCATAATATCAAATGCAACCCCCCGCCCCTCGGGTTAAAAATGGTACTCATATATCCGACTTGGACTAGTGGTTAGGTTGCACCCCCCTCCCCCCAAAAAAACACACATTTTAGGCATATTATTTTCATCTTGTTGCCAAGATGAGTGGTGTAGCCAAAATAAGTAAGTAGCTCTCCACACCGACAACCATTAGTTGTAAGGAATCGTGTCTCGTTTTTAACGAAAAGATATGTTGGATTAAAAATGTTTTATAAAATGTTCCTTACACCCATCTCTTGTCGAAATTCATACAATAAGTATGATGGACACATCAAGTCACCAAGTGCCAAGGCTTTCTACAACGTTCTTTGTAAAAACTATACCTGTACTAATGGTAGTAATATATTACACCCCAGAAGTTGAGGCGTTTTTAGAAATTTTGACTGCTGAAAGAGCCATTTTTTAGGTCTAAAAAATGACTTTTTCTTCCAGTTGGTCAGTGTGTTTTTGACTCCCCCCCTTCTTGAACCGGAACCTGAACCGGAACCTGAAAAATTTATGACCCCACCCTCGAGAGGGTCCAAAAACCTCATGACCCCCCCCCCAATTTCCTCTCCCCCTCCGGGCGATAAATAATGACCGGTTCCTAATAGCCGTGTTCAGCAACAGCATCTACTGTTCTGTTTCGTTTTCAATCAATATTCATCCGTGCATAAACTTATACACTAAAACTTTTTTTTCCTGGATTTGTGTTGTGTTGACTGTTGACGGCTCACATTGTGTTGTGGTGATTGGTGGTGTGTTGTTGTTACATAATAAATACATTGATATTTTTCCAGCCCCCCCCCCCCCTAAAATCCCAGTGAGGAGTTGCTGCTCACTGATCCCCCCCCCTCTGGGCACCACTGGGGTTATTTGCGTAAACGTAATTAACAACTGAACGTGGAGATTTTTAACGTAACGCTGCTTAGCAACGGCCTTGGCAATGCAAGGATGATTGGCGAGCAGATGACGGTTAGCATCCGTTCTGAAAACACTTTTTTCGTGACATTGGCTTTCACTTTGCGCATTGATGCAACCAGCGTTTGCATTCGAAAACAATAGACGCGTGACGTCACTCTTGTGGGCATCGGTCGCTGAGATGTTAGGTGAGTTTATGCATGCGCCCAATGTTGGCTGCACAGTTTTCCTTCGTTTATTACTAGTTTTATAGCTAACTGCGTTCAGGGGTGTCCACAGGAAAAAGGAACGTGAGGAGGAACTTCTCACTGTCATTTTTTAATAGGAGGTGTGGGGGGCGGACAAGTGCTGCCCCCCAGTTAACAGACCAGCCAGTCATAAAAAAAGAAAAGTATCATTATCAATGTCAGCATTACTAAACTACGATACGGAAGCTCGTCTGAAGCAAAACATCAAAATTAAATTTCATTCGGCCTCGATAAATTACATGGGCTGGGCCCGATGGCCATTGCCCGATCGGGCCCCCTTTCGTTCGTTCACGTCGCAACGCAACAAAGCAAACGTAAACAGGCCTTACGGACGGGTGTTAAACACAAATGTAGGCCTACAGTTACTGTCAAAAAAGTCAAAAGTGGGTTATTACAAAGTTTCAAATACTGGAAACCAGAAAACCAGGAGAACACCAAGGAAACAATATGTAGCAAATCCGTATAAAATTATAGTGTACAAATTTGTATTACATTATTTTCATACGCGTTCAATTTTTTTTCAATCTCCCCACCCCCCTCCGCGCGCCCCTCCCCAACATTCGAAAAAAGTTGCATGATTGTTTGGGGCTCAATAATCATACCATAAACATACAACTTTTCCGCGAGTTAACGGAGGGGGAGGGGGATTTTGAAAACTGTACGGAACTCATCGTCTTTTTTTTTGGGAGGGGGGGGAAGTGCGTGGGTGGGCTACCCCTGATTGCGTTTTCCCAAAACTTTAGCCTAATGTATATATTTTGAGGTCTGCAATTCAAGCAGTCCCTCCGGGCGTCAATATGTTGTATACTGATGTTAATTATTCACATGGCAAGTTAGCTACGATATCGTTAGTACCAACTTTGCGTACTGGTCTTGAGCATTAGAGACCCAATCCAAAGGTTCCGAGTTCAATTCCCGGGCTGTGGGTGACACGTAAATTGTTTCCTCATTGTTCCTACTCCCATTGCCATCTCAGATGTTCACAACTTTGGCTTTATAGTGTGTTTTTTTTTCCGTTTCTTACTAATATTTACAGCAAATTTAGTTTCTTTATTAAATCGCAGGTGTTACATGGTAGACAGTCAAGATTAACGACTGGCCTGTGAGAATACAACACATACTACCCAAAAAAGAGGGAAAAATACATCACGACTGGATTCGAACTAGTAGTGTGTGTGGGGGAAATCAGGGAGGGCAACCGCCCCCCCCCCCCACCTCCCGCCAATTGAGCCCCGGGGGCGTAAACAACCTTGCGTAAAACTATTATTCACCATTTTCTCCACACCTCTCTCAGTTTGGTGGAGCGGTACGTTACGCAAAACACGAAAAATAACAGTAGCCTATAAATAAAAATACAGTGGTCGTACATATTAGGCTGGGACGTAAAGGAAAGAGATATCTCCCCAACCACAACCAGAAAACAATTTACCCCCCCCCCCCCCCCTTCCCTTTGAATAAATATTTATTTACGCCACTGATTCCGAACCCAAAGCCGTCTGGTTACTAGTGGCGACTAGGACAAAATGTCTACCTCAAAAACTACCTACTTTTTCCACTGGCCTTCTTGCAGTTTACAACCGAAAATAACCAAACAGGAAAGGGATAGACACATACTCCTACAAATGCGGAGACTACTCCTATTTTGTGCCCTTTTTTTGTTATAGTGGATTGGAGTGGTGTCAGTCTTAAAGAATTCGAATGACGTTTTTTAAAATAAATTTTCTTGGATTGTAGCTAAACTGGCTTAATTCTGAACTTAAATACGAATGACATGTTAGCCTTTATTAATAACAAGACTATATTAAAAACAAGCTTATGTCACACAAATAATGGAGGGCTGACAAAAGCTCCGGGGAAAAAAGTCCGCAGAAAAAGATACGGGGGAGGGGGGAAGAAGTCAGAGAAAAAAAGTCTAGGAAAAATTGTTCTGGAAGAGATGTCCAAGGAAAAAAGGTCCAGGAAAAAAGGTCCAGTGGAAGTCTGAAGAAAAAAGGTCAGAGAAAAATGGTCCTGGAAAAAAGGTCCAAGGAAAAAAAAAGTCAAGGGAAAAAGACTCAGGGAAGAAGTCTGTAGAAATCGGTCCAGGATAAAAAGTCTTGGGAAAAAAGGCCTGAGGACCCTATCAGTGGAGAAAATAAATAAATGGTACTATAAAAAAAAATCTTACAAAATTGGTTTTTGGAAATACTTAAGTTTTGTGCTGTTGGCTAACCTTGGAAAGAAAGGATTGAAATCGGACATTTTCGCCTCATTTTTATTTGCGTGTTAAAAAATGTTTGAAAAAATAAAAAATAGGAATTCAAAAAGAGTAGGAACTCCTAGCAGCACCCCTGAATTATGCATGCACTGGCTTGTCCCATTTTGAATTGCCTGGTTTGTTTTAACCAGATTTTAATTTCCCAGCGGGAAATTTTTCTTCCTTTCAATTCTTTCTACATTCTATTCTATCTACACTAGCTGGACCCGTGCATGCTGCACGGTGATTGAATTTCCTGGAGTTAGCCTCTCCCGGTGTTACATCTTGTTAGTAAAGTAACTGGTGTTATCAATTTCTGCTCTCCCCCCGCCCCCAACTCACATTCCCCAACCCTGTGTCAGGTCCCTGACTGCCCCCGTAATCCACTGCACTCCCTCCGGCTGTGTAGGGTTTGTATACCGGTCCGTCCTTCCTCCCCTTCCCCCCAACCCCCGAACTAAATACCACCCCACCCCACGCCCTCCGGTGCATCGTAGCTTTTTCAGTTTCTTCCCCTGTTCCCCAACCTGCACACCCCCCCGTTCCCTCCCAACTGAAGATAAAGTAAGTTGGTTTGAAGAAATTGTCTTAGTGAAATGTGAATATTGTAAATAATAGTCAAAGTGTCAGTAGGAACTATCTCAACTGAATAAAGACTAGATTATAGAAAACTAAAAAGAAATCGTTTGATGTTTAAGGTAAGGTTTAATTAATCCGAAGTTAAACCAGCAAAGGAACACAAATAAACTTCCTGTAAGGTTTCACATACCGCAGTGTTTCTGTACTGTTTAGTCCACGTGAAACCTTACTGCTGTATGCAAATGTTTTTACAGTGTTTGTTTTAGAAAACGACAGGTCAGATTGAGTCATTCTGCTTGGCTAAACGACATCGCTGAAAAATCGTAAAAACCATAGTTTTAGTGTGCTTATACAGACCTATAGAAGAAGTAATTCAGGGTTTGTGCGACTCCTTGAAAACCTGAAATGTCGTTGAAAACAAAAATGAACTACCAATCCTGAAGTCTTGAATATGAAATCTTGAAAAGAGGTGTATTATCAATAGGATAAACGAAAATGAGACGACTTGACTTTGAATAATGCTGAAAAATTTATCCCCGAAAGTAGGCGAGTGTGAAGCCTATATTATCTTTATAATAATACGGGATACTGGCTAAAAAGAAAAGGAAAGCCTAAAGGAAAACCACTTCTCCCCTCCTCGCGCCCGCATTGAAAATGAACCCTCCTACTCTACGTCCTGCCAAAAAGGAGCCAGGCATGAGTGGTCGATCAATCTGACAAGTCTTCGGGAAGAGTGCCGGGAAAATGTCCCGGGAAATGAGACTGGCCCCGTGCAAAGCACGGGCTTCCTCTAGTACACTATATTATTCTTACAATAATTTTGAAAGTTGGGATGTTGTTTTATTTTATTTACGTGTTTGATGGTTGAATACAGCGGTAAGGTTTCACGTGAATTAAACAGTACAGGGACACTGCGGTATGTGAAACTTTACAGGAAAGTTTATTCGGTTCCTTTGCTGTTTTGACTTCGGATCAATTAAACCTTACCTTAAACATCAAACGAGTTCGTTATTGTTTTCTAATTCGTGATACTTTGCCATACAAATTGGTTTACTGTACTCATTGCAAATGCACTGAATTTCGCTCGCTTTGCTCGCTCATTCAGTGCAAGTCTTTTTTTTTTAATTTGGTTTGTCCGCATCTCTTTATCAGCAGCTTTTTACTTTATTTGTAATATAGGGCGGCAAGCCAAATGGGCAAGGTACACTTTAGCTTTAACACGGAAGAGTGAAGTGAAACCATTATATAAATTACCTGAACAAAAAACGGCTTCGCCATTTAGAAAAAAACCATTAGACCTCGTATCCCCATACTGACAGCTGTGAAGAAATACGAATAAAAATGGATTAGAGTTCACTCGAACGCAACGAACTATAATTTGTACATATACGCGGGAGGCTGGCATGTCACAATCCTTGTTCCCTGGAATTGGACTTCAAATTACAGTTCGTTGCGTTCGAGTGAACTCTAATCCATTTTAATGCATAATTCTTCCTCTTCACGTTTCCTGAAAGTGCAGGTGAATTACTGGCTCACCGGCATTGTTAGCATCTTCAGTGTACACCTTGCGTCTGGCGTTTGCTGATTGACATTGTTACATAAAAACAATGTATCGTTCCCGGATCGTTCAGGGCCCCGTACTCGGGAACGGAACGACCAATTGAAATTTCCATTTCGATAAAAAGCACATCGCCGGAAGTGGATCTTTCAAATGAGCTAAGAACCAGCTTTCGACGACAAATGGTTTTATCTGTATAGACCATTGTATAAACGTGACCAAAGACGTCCACCGCATAAGACAAAAAAGAAACTTACGATTTCAGCTCAAGTCCAGTTCTCCAACGTGACAAATCGGAAATTAATAAAAGTTGGTACACGTGGTGGCCAAATCCCACAAAGCTCATTCACCAGTAGTGGAAAATGTTGAAAGACGGTGGAGAAATTAAGCATTGAAATTTCCGTTTTAACATGAGAGACCGAGGTCAAGTCTTACCGTAATGGCTTCACTAATTTACTCATTTGTGCGTTACTAAAACAAAGTGATATGAGGAATTGTTGGGGGGGGGGGATGGAATAGATTATAATGGCTTGTAAATTTTAATCGAGTATTGAATCTGATGTTGTGAGTCCTCAAAATTTACTGGGGGTGATGGGATTGTCTGTGGTGTGCAATATTTTATAGGGGCACACCTCACACGTATACTTGTTTGCCACCAGGGCTTATTGTAATCAGGCTGCATGTATGCATGCCCGCTAGAGGGTGCATGCACCTAGAATAAAAGTATAAAAGGCAGTGCCGCCATTGGGTGGACGCTGCCCTTTATACCACTAAAGTCGAGTCTGTCTCCCCATTTCTTCGTACCCACGATTATGCAATAAGACGATGCTGCAATATTGGAATTCATTCCGATGTGGCCGCCACCAACTAGGGTAATAAGGGCTGGTGACTCCGTGTTTTAGTTTTTTTTTACTCCATTTGTGAACAAGACATCCAGTAATGTGACGAAAATTAAAAGAAAGACTGTAATTTACGGTTCGTGTATTTTTGCCCATTCAGGGAGCAACTTTTGTAACTGCTTGATGAGGAAGTTCATGCTGATCGAGACTTACATAAGGACCTCTATCGTGCCCCTTGACACAATAGAAAGATTGGAGATTGTCCATTTTATGGTGTCATTTCCTGCCTAAAAGTGTCCAAAACACTGTCTAAAACTTTCATCATATGAGCACTTTCATATACAACTCAGCGCTGAAGCACCACCTCGTCGAATCAGTTCTCAATGCACGATTAATTTTTCGATGCTTCAGTGTGACTCACTGCTAAAGCGTCAGACGCTTTGGTTCTTCGAGGAGGTCCCCCCCCTCCCCCGAAGCTACCGACTAAACTAAAATAATATAAGTTTGATTCGCACAAAAGGGGCAAAAGGGAAGTGGAAGGGTTTGTGACCGAACCGCATACCCAGGAAAGAAAAAAAGGTTTAAGAATTCCAGACAGTATGTTGGCGGACCTGAAGTTCTTCATCGCTACGATTATTTATGCAAGGATTTCGAGGTAAAGACCAAACGTTTTGCGCATTGTACCCCCTGCATCCCACGTCGTTAAGGGCAAAAGATCCGCCCCTTCCTGGATTATGCAGCCATTACCGAGTCGATTTCCAGAGAGCGCTAATAATATTCCACTCTAGTGAGATAAGAAGTAATGTGCAAATGATGTGATGTTAATCATACTGTAAACATAAAATATATCAAACTGCCTGATACGTTATATAGCATATTGATTGATAAGGCCTTTCTTAAAATAAAAAAGAAAGAAATAAAAAAAAAAATTCGTAACCCATCAGACCAATCTCCCTTCTAGTATACCAGGCAGTTTGATAGATTTCATGATCAACATTGTACTGTTTGAGCAGGGCACCTTCAGTCACATAACATTGATTCAGAATACGTGTACTATGTAATATATATATTCTACGGAAGCATGTTAAGTTTATTACCTTTTAGCAAGCAACACAATATTATCATAGCATATCATTTTATTTTATCATGTCTATTATGTCACTCTAGTATTTTACCACGTCCCTGACACACTCCCGTACTTTGCCGTAGTGCTATGAAAGTCGTTCCTCCACCATTCCCCTCCTACTTTTTACCTGAGTGCAAATATTCATTATTGTCCCACTTTCAGGCTGGCAGTCAGAGACTCCGTGGGTCCTTACCAGTCCTGTTGATCCAGCAATACTGATTTTTTTTTTTACTTTTTCACTCATTTCTCAGTTTATTGCATTACAAAATTAATACCATTAAGCTAAGAAAAATTATATTGCATTTTTTTTCCGTGGATTTTTTTTCCGTGGATTTTTTTCCTCTGGATTTTTATACCTGGATTTTTTTTCTTTGGATTTTTTTTCCCGTTTACCACATATATTCCGGTGTACGGAATATGTGCTTATATTGTATTCCGTAGTAGTCAGTCATGGGCAAATGGTGTAATGTTAATATTATGCAAGGAGAGTTTGTACAGTTCTATACTCCTAAGGCCTGACTACAACATGAATTTTTTTTTTTTTGAGATGGGAAAGATTCAGTCATTTGTTGGGGTGGCATTTTCTTGAATGCCGCAGATACGGTCATCAAACTTTCAAAACAAAATAGTTAGAGAATGATATTACAAAAAATAAAGGGATCATTCTTTCCCAATCCATCCGGCTAGTCCGTCGCCTGTATGTTTACAGAACTTAGTAAAACTTTTAGAAAAAAATGGAGCACACTTTGCTACACGTCTTGTCACGAATCACCAAACTGGGAATGAATCACTATTCTGTGTTGTGCAACTAAACGAATGGCTATACAAATTCAATTTCTACCTTGGCACCAAATTTTACAACTGCTTCCCAGTTAGAATTTAATCAAAGTAACTACTAACTTGCACACGTTTCAGAAACATCTGTTTGGATGGTTCGTTAATCTAAACCGAGATGGTATGAAAAACATGTTCAGCATAAAGCTGAACTTTCCGGAAGCGGATTATGGGTCGACACCATAAAAAAGCACTCAAAACACTCAAAGAACGAGAAGGCTATATTTCTGCCTTCACATGAGGGCCGTCATCATGCATAAAAACAAAGACAGAGTAAAAAGAGTAAAAAATAAGTAAAAAAAAATAAAAAAAATAGAGAGGCCAAAAGCCTACCTATTTTTTACATTTTTTACTTTTTTTTTTAACTTATTTTTTACTCTTTTTACTCT
>JAHWFP010267440.1:0-21764 GCA_023313725.1 Lithobius niger | reverse complement strand
AGAAATGGACTAGTACGGGTGTATATTCTTTGCAGAGCGTATATCAGCAGCCCCAATACCCGCAACCTTCACTTTGCAGCATGAAGTAGTCAACCCCGGCCCTAGTCCATTTCTAGCTAGTATTAGAACAAAAGGACTTTAATGTTAGCCCCATCATTATAATCATCTTACTTTTCACACAATGTACTCCCCATCTTTACAATTGTCTAATAACAAACTAGCTACGAATGAGAATTTGTCGGGTCATTTTGTAATATCTTCGAACTGCTTATTTCTTTTAAAATGCCTAAATTTTTATGCATGAATTTTAACGTCATAAAGTGTAAAACACCAGATGCGAAAGTATGTCCAGAAAAAATTAAGCAAAAACAAAATTCGCAACAGAAAATAAGGTTAATGCAGTAATTTCACTGTTGTAATTTCCCACTTGCCTTTGTATTATTTACAAAATACAGATGCAAAAAAATGTGTGCCTTGCCAGAGGGGCCAAAATTACACAACCTGAACAGTGTATTTCATTTCACAGACAGAGATAAACTTGCCGAATTTCGCACGAAATTATAGTAAAACACACTTCCTACTTTCGTATAAATTAATAGTTCCTATTTCGAAGAGCTCTGGGAACTTGCCGTACTGTATGATGCCAGAGAATTACAACTTAAAATATTTATCTTTCATAGCCAAAAACTTCTTTGAAGTGAGTAGCAGAGCAAAATCTTTCAACGTGACTTTTTCTCAGTTGAACCAAGTTTTACAGGATCGACATTTTAAAGGTTGGGCCCCACATATTATTTTGAAAGGAATTATAAGTTGGGTTCAATTCAATGAAAATGGTCGATGCTGTTGAAATTCGTCGACATCAGGCTAGTATGTGCACATCTGTTAATAACGTGTGATAAAGATCCACAAATAAAAGGCAATTTGCTAGCAAGTAGTATTATGCATGGCATGAAGAAATAACAGAGAGATTTGAAGACGAATGCTGTGAGCCAAGAATAATTTTCTTTGGAGGCTTGATCCGTGTAACGATGATTTAGACGGTAAACAAGTAATGACTATTTTTTATGAGAATAAAATGACTTGGTCTGACCTAATTACTGTACCTACTCTACTGAAGATTAAGAAAAATAAGGCTGTAGGGGCATTCAATGAAGATGTATACTATTTAGGAGGCAGAATCATTGATAATGTCTCTACTGCAACAGTTTATAAATATTCTTTTGTATCAAACATTGCCATACCTCTAAACGTTTTAAAAGCAAGTGTAGCATGTGCTGGAGCAGAAGTGCTAGGTAATTGTATTTATGTTGTAGGAGGATACTTTCAGGGAGAATCGTTGAAAACTGTGGAACGTTTCGATATTTTCATAGGTACAGTTCCGTTCGAAAGTAAATGAACATGGCATTGTTGATGGAAATGCGTGCTGTAACAATGCAGAAGCACAGCTGCTGCAGATGCATAAAGGTCATTGTTGTCACTTTCCATTGTTAGAGAACGGTGTATGGAGCATCATGAATGTCAAAATATCGCTTCAGTAAAAAATTACAATATTACTGACTGAAGACGTTAAAGGGACACCCGGCCTGCCTTATAACATTCCGCCTGCTTTATAAGAGCTACGCGCAGAAGGCCATCCTCGTATTTACCAGAGCCATGGTCGACTGGGGTGACAACTGCGTTCCTCGCAGCAAGGAACGAAGCTGCTGTCTCGGTTGGCTTTGGGGAATAGTACACAAAACAGCATCAAGTTAAGATTGTGTCGTCACAAACCGGTATAAATTGTGTATCTTAAAATCACAATTTATAATTTTTTAGGCTGGTGTCTTATAATTTTGCTTCGACGATCTATTGCAATAATTAATTTTAATTTTTACGCATTAGTCTTGTAGATTTTTTACGATTTCAGGGTAATTATTAGAAAATTACTATATGCACACATACAGATGAAACGTTATGATTATTGTAAGTGCGCAAAGCATCACATACGTGTAGGATACAGTAAATAAAGTTAACAATTATTCAACATACAGTCTCCTTGACGCCACGTTTTAAAGCGTATTTTTAACAAAAGATTACAAACGGTAAGGAAATAAGACCTTTGGGGTCGTACTTGATGTGGTGGATCGACAAAAATGGCGCTGGGAGGTATATCCCTTTAAGTGATTTACAGCTCAGAGATAGCCTTTGGATTTCTAATAGCTCTTGTTGCAGTATTTCATGTTTCGTTTTCTTTTCTTATTAATTTATTGGGATTAAAAGAACAGATTACCTTCTCACTATTTTCGTGTAACCCGCCGCAAATAGCTATTGTACCATTCATGTAGGAATGATTGAATGTAGCATAAACCGTCACACAACAGCAAGGGGGGGGGGTAAAGAAAAATTAATACTTTGCAACATTGGCTTACATACGGTTAAGCTAAGTTAAAAATTTTGAGTCACACAAGAAAGCCAACATGGAAGCGGCGACCTTTAATTAATAATACGGAGCAATTTTCAGGAACCAAAACCCAGGCTGAGTGCGAAAAACATTCTTTTCCTTCAGTGTAGTTATGATGCCACATGTAAAATTCTACTTTTTACGAGGGGCATTGCGACTACATCAAAGGAAAATTAAGATTTTTTGCCGCATTTTCTTTTTAATTTGGAAATAGGACCGCTTTTTCGAACTAAGAATTGAAGTTCGGATCCAGAAAATATAGTCCCTATTTTTGCTTATTTTAATTTTTTTATTTTAAGAACTTATAAAAAATCGACTTACAAAAAAAATTCGCGGTGTTGCGCGGTGTTTTATGGGCCACTCTATCATGTGTGTGTGAATTCTTATGTTAAACTAAAAACGGAGCAGCCGGAGGAATGAACGAATTCCCTTAGAAACCAAGCTAGGGGAGAAACCTTTTTCATCAATAAGTTCGGTAGATTTATGTTAACAAAAAAACTATCGATGAATTTTTTCAATTCTTCTCAGAAATTCGCTAAGCTTTGCGTATAGGTTAAATTTAACGAAATTAGTGGTTCTCATTGTTGGTACTACTGTTTTTCTTCATTTATTCTTTTCGTGAGGTTAGCCATGGCTTGTAAAACGGTAACATATTATAGGCTCACACGAGTCTTGTAGTTAACCAAGACAGTTAGATAGAAAGCTCCCAGGCTTCAATTCAGGATCATTGCAATCTGGTATAACCCATAATTATTGGGCAAGTTGGGCCAGGGTCGAGTTGAACGTCAAACACGAATTTCGAATATTACGCAATTTTGATGGAATCTTTGGCCACGTCATGTGCATACAAGGCAAAATTGCGTCGTATTGAGGTCGTGTTTCGTGAGGGTATCTCGAGCATGCCCATGTTATCCTACCTGGCCAAATTTTGAACTTCATCACTCGTATGCATAGATAATATAAATAATATTATATTCTGAGATCTAATAATTGCTATATCCTAGCTAAGATAAATAGCAGGAGGATAAATACTGTAACAAGTGGTTCGAAATTGCTGCATGAACAAATTATGACATCACCGTAACCCATTATCACTGTTCTAGTGCCTGAATATCGAAATCATTCAACTGTTTATAGTGTACATATGTAGATTAAATTAACTTTTTATTTAACTAAATTCCCTACATTTCTTGCTCCGTTATTACTATACTAGCCACATCGTTCACTCTACTGGCGTTGTTACACGCTTCATATAGTTTAGTTGATTACTTTGTGTTTAGTTTGCCTGATCGAACTTAAATTCATCAACAGTTGACAGCAGTTTTTTCGTGTATTTGAGGGTAAAAAATCAAATTGTGTTAGTTCAAGAGGAGTAGAGGACAAAGACGCACGTCGGACATCATTAACCATGTAGAATCATACTGATTTTTAAAGTCATATCCATCTGCAACAGAGGATAAGGGGGACGATGTTAAAGGTATTTAGGTTTTCAACGGTGTTTATTTCTATCGATACTGGTATTTTCAGATAAGCTTAACTAAATAGTATATCGTCTGAGTGATTTATCTCAACT
The DNA here is from genome assembly GCA_023313725.1 of Lithobius niger. NCBI lineage: Eukaryota > Metazoa > Arthropoda > Chilopoda > Lithobiomorpha > Lithobiidae > Lithobius > Lithobius niger. The sequence goes on along the minus strand of JAHWFP010267440.1, from coordinate 17,751 downwards.
ATCATTCAGCACCAACAGTGATTCCTCTTAACAGTCGATCGGTTCACGTAGTCTTGGTAACCATAAGGCATGACGCATTATTTAGTTGAATTATTTGTTTGATCCGACAGACCAGAAGCAATACGTTTAATGCGGTGGTGAGTTAAGTTTTATTTTATTTATTTAATTGTTTCTTTTCACAGAACAATTTTTTTTTGTGATATCGTGATATTACGAGATACTTATTCCTGACATTTTCAATATCGTACATCCTTACCCGAGGAGATTTACCCGCACGTGAAGAGGGAGCATTATCCTTATTACGAATCGATTTATGTAATGATTTCACATCACTCTCCCGTGTTAAAGCTAAAGTGTCTGTTGCCCATTTGGCTTGCCGTCCTATATTACAAACTAGCATCGCACCCGGCTTCGCCCGGGGATTTGTTTGACCCGTGGTTGTTGTCCAGTATTTGCTCGGTGCTGCCTGATCGTTCACTGCAACAGTCGATTTTTGTTTGTGTAACACTTCCCCTTTCCGCCAATCCTCTCCCTCTTCTCTTGGTTTCCTTCCCTTTCTCCTCTTTGTTACGTATAGTTGAACACGTACCCGGCTCCCGTGCTTGTTTGTTTGTTCTCTTCTAGGTTCAGTTAATGCGTAATCGTATGCCTGTACTTTTTAGTCCACGTGAAACCTTACTGCTGTATTCAACCATTAAACACGTAAGCAAAATCAAAACCATATCTCAACTTTCAAAATTATTGTAAGCTTAATATAGTGCATAATATAGGGTACATACTCGCTTACTTTCGGGCTAAATTTTTCAGCATTTTCTGTCCGGTCGTCTCCCTTCCGTTCACCCTCTTGATACATGTACCAGTTTTTAAGATTTCGTATTCAAGACTTTAGGACTGGTATTTCATTTTTATTTTCAACGACATTTCCAAGTTTTCAAGGAGTCGCACGAACCCTGAATTACTTAATCTGTAGGGTGCACTAAGCACACTAAAAGTATGGTTTTGCCGATATTTCAGCGATATCGTTTATGCAAGTAAAATGAACCAATCAGACCTATCGTGTTTTAAAGTAAAAACTGTAAAAACATGAAAATACAGCAGTAAGGTTTCACGTGGACTAAACAGTACAGGAACACTGCGGTATGTGTAATCTAAAGGAAAGTTTGATTGTGTTACTTTGCTGTTTTGACTTCGGATCAGTTAAACCTTACCGTAAACATCAAACGAACTCTTTTTTGTTTTCTAATATTTATTTATCACTTATGCAGAACTGCCTCTCCGTCCCATTTATATTTACAGCATATTTTTCACGTTAGACGAGAACCAATGGTTTCATTGTTTACTTTCACTGACCCCTTTAAATTACAAACCAGGATACCGGGAAGATATTTTGGCTCAAGTCTGTGCTTGTGATCAGCTCTCTGTTAAAAAAAAAAAGTACACAGACAAACGTCCATAAATTTTCTATCTGGGCACGTTAAAACCCACCATCATTCCACTCTGTTGCAGTGGGAGAACACCCATTACTACAACTGGTTCCTTGACGTTAGGTTTAACGTAATCAGACTACTGGGAAATTTCGTACTTATTTGTGTGATTTTTAAACAGAGGACAGTTCACATGCAAAGAGATGAGACGAATTAGCTAACGGAGGACATTTTTTATTCGTTAACAAGCAAACTGGGTGTTGTTGGATCCTTTACATTTCGTTCAGCATCATATTTATCCGAACCATATGATCCATATTATGTCTGTTACATGAACCTATGTACAAACCTTGCTTCAACCAATGTCTCAATTGTATGTTGACAGCATGGACTGCCAAACTTACGTGTCCATAATTGTTCGTCGTAATTGTTGTTCAGGTGCCATTATGAACTGTTTTCAGTGTTGGCTTAATTCTTTTTAGATCGTATAGTAATATTATTTGCAGCTATTTTCCGTTTCGTGAATATCATGTAATTTCCAGCTGCCGATCCATAATTTCTTGGCACCCAATATTTTTCCATTCATGTTCCACAAAAATTGCATTCATAAACCAATCACCTGATTTATTAAGTTTTCACCTGTTTACATCAGCGCAATAACAAACAAAGGCTATAAATCACACGAGTAGGGGGTTAAGCATTACACAGACAACAGAGGTACACACGTCGTCCCCACGCCACGAAAAAATATTACTAGTCGTTGTTAAAAGGGGCTATTCGTTGTTGAGTTCTGTTGCGTGAACGGTGATGGGGCACTGCGGAATCGAGGAACAACCCATAAAAACGAGCAGAGTTTTGTTTTGGTCGGTAATTGGAGCAGGCGTGATAATAATAAAGATCTAGACACGCGCTAACGTGTCGCGCCAAGTTAGGCAACAATCATCACAACAAACATCACATCAGTTCAAATGTCGAGCTTGTAAACCATTTTGGGCGCGCCGTAGCGTCAGTGTCATACATCTTGAAGCATTGTTGGGCACATTTCAGGTACTTGGAGAAAAATAATAATGCGGTACAAAAGCTTAAATTGTGTTGAAATCGAGAGCAATGACCCGCCTGACAAAAATTAACTCGTGTAGGAATGACAGCTAAGCTGCTTTCAATGCAAAATCTGACCCTCAATAACGTTGTAAATCTGTTAACTAGCTAATTCGCTCATCCCCATGTTAAATCCCATAGGGTGATTATTCATTGATACCGAGATAACGGGGAGCCTTCCAGCTATGAAATTGGACGAATGGGTGCAGTACAATACGAACTGCGTACCTTTTATGGTTTGGAGCCTTGGGGCGTATCAGGGATGGCGTGGGATGGCGCGCTAGTACGAAAATATTGTTATAACCATTGTTAGTATTGTCGGCATCGTCTCTCGTTGGATGGCCAAAGTTCGGACAATGAGAACGTGCATACTGACGTACCTGTCTAGACACACACTAGTGCATCACGATAAATCTAAACAACGTTGTAAAGAAATTGTATTCCGTCCAATTCACGAAAAATAAGCCAAATGTAAAAACAAAGCAAAATAAACAAAGCCAAAAAGTGGTAAAGAGGCCACTAAGTTGATAGTGGTTCGGCCCTTCAAAGGAGTGATATCTACACACCAAAACTAGCTAAATATTGTAATACAAATTATAACAAAATTAAAACCAAACCAAAAACCCATAAAGAGGTAGCTAAGTTGAGAATGGTGCGACCTATAGGCAAAAGGTAGTAACAAATTGTTGAAAACCAATTTCTTGTTGACGTAGCACTTTATAGTACACATCTGTACAGTAGTGGCGTTGAGCCAATACACAATTTTAAAAAAAGGAGTGATATCATATCAAAAACCAAAACTGATAAAAGAGTCCTTCAAGTTCCGAATTGTTCGGCCCTTCAAAGGAGTGATATCAATATACCAAAACATTCACCAACCTAATCGCACCGAATAATACTTCGGACGTTAAATGAAAACTTGAAAATTGCTACCGAAAGTAGCAATGTTCTAGTTTTCATTTAACCTTCGAACTATTAAGCGGTGCGATCAACTTGGCGAATGTTTTGGAGTGTTGATATCACTCCTTTGAAGGGCCGAACCATTCGGAACTTGGCGGCCCCTGACGAAATTAGCTAACTGGGAGAGCGACGGAAAACCTAGCAAACCAGGGGAGCCCTAAGGAAGGTTGGAGCTACAAGAGTCAACTTAGAACTATCTTAAAACTAAGCCTGAGGTTGCCTGTATACCACTCCTCCAGGTCCTCGTTCTCAGTGAGCTGCGCCACCAGTTGCTTGTAACAGCAACCTCAGGGGGTCAAGGTGGACATAAGGTCGTATGACCGGCACAACCCAATGAGCTCCTAGATACATGATTGACTTGCAGCTACCAAGTTAGGTTTTTTATGTTGAAGCTAATACTCACCAATGAACACTGCTAAACACCAGATAAATGCTGAAACAAGTAATAAACCCTGTTAGTTAAAGGCAAACGAACTCATTCAAGGTAGGCCAGAATTCGTGAGCCTAAAAAGAATAGAATGTAGGCCTTAAATTAGGCCTACAAAAGGGTCTCGAAAATAGGCCTGGCAATAGGCCTGCAAGAAGGCCTCAAAAATAGGCATCAAACCCTTATAAACGCATCAAAAAGTTGGCAATGAAAGCAAGAGATGTTTTCAGCTCTGAAGCTGAAGTCCAAGTGATTTTTATTACACAAAACATTTCACACATAAAACACTGCACATGCGTGAAAGGAGGCACGAGCCATGACAAGTCAAGAGCCCATTGGCTAAATGAACAGGAAATACAACTGGCAACACAATAAAGAAGAACCCTTACATTAGACATAATAAAACGCCATAACAAGACAGTGCCCACTAATGACACCAGGTAAATAATACATTTTTATTAGCAGCATTTAAATCATTAAAGAAAAGCCCCTAGATCTGCGACAGCCCCTTTTACCAGTTTTGGTTTTTGGTTTTTGATATGATATTTATTTCCATAATAGTCCAGTTGCCAAATGCTGATTTTTTGCCTAAGCTAAAACAACTGTCTGCACAAAATGTTTTTGGACAGAGATGTTCTACAATATGTCCCTACTCCAAAACATAATAATGCCACCTTGGCACCCTTGGGGAATTCAAGATAGCGTCCAAAATAGCGACAACAAAACGGTTCTTTGTTTCTAGCGTCTTTGTTCAGCTGATTGGAAATTAACCGATTACCAATTATGTTCAGAATAAAATTTCCTTAAAAAAAGGTTCTATTCAAATTTTTGGTAAAATTAATCCTTCTTGCCGAAATTCGTAATGTAGGTTATTTTAGGCCGTAACGCATGTTAACTATACCATACTTGACTTTAAACAGCTGCAATACCCTTTCTAATTCGGATAAATGGACGTGATTAGGCTTAGAAGAAATATAAAGATATATATTTCCCAACAAGGGTCATTAACGCGATTTATATTGATTAGGAGCTAATCTACGGCAGTTTACAAACGGTGTAGCACTGTGCTTTTCACTCTATTTTTCAACGTGTTCCGTTTTTAAACTGCTCCACCACCTGTGTTAATTCTGATAAATGGACGTGATTAGGCTTAGATGGAAGATGAAGATGTATATTTTCCAACAAGGGTAATTAAAACGATTTGTATTAGTTAGGAGCAGTTTGCCTATGTTCTAAAAGCAGTGCATTTCGCTCTAATTTACCACACGTTACGTCTTTAAACAGCTGTAGTACCCGTTCAAAGTCGGATAAATGGACGTGATTAGGCTTAGATAAAAGATGAAGATGTATAATTTGCAACAAGGGTAATTAAAGCGATTTATATTAATTAGGAGCTAAGCTATGGCAGTTTACCTACGTTGTAGCGTTGTGCTTTTCGTCCTATTTTACCAAAAGTGCCATCTTTAAACTGCTGCACCACCCGTTCTAATTCGGATAAATCGACGTGACATATAGGCTTAGACGAATTTCAACATGTGTAATTAAAATGATTTATATCAATTAGGAGCTAAGCTACAATAGTTTCTCTACAGTGTAATGTTGTGCATTTTGCGCTATTTTACTACAAATTCCATCTTTAAACTGCCATAGCTTATCTCCTAATTAATATAAATCGCTTGTTTTAATAGGGAAGGAAGAAGGAAGAAGATATGATGGTTCCCAATTTTCCTACTTGAGTTCTGTTCCTAAGAAAATCTTCAAGCCACAGAAAATTTTTTTCTCTGATACCCATGTTAGATAACTTTACTAAAAGTTTCGCACATGTCACGGAATCGAAAGCTTTGGCGAAATTAATACATAAAACGTCAACAGGGTAACCATCTTTCCTTGATAGCGTCCAGTCATTCAGATAGGTTAAGAGCTGAAGGTCGTCGAACGACCTGGAAGAAAGCCCTACTGGTCACTTGGTTTAAGATTAAATGAATATAAGTGGCTTAAAAGAACATCCCGTATAATCCACTCAAGGATTCTACACGGAACACATGTGAGCGAAATCGGCGATAATTTATCGGCTCGGCCGTACTACCCTTCTTGAAAATAGGCACAACATTTGCGTGCCTCCAACTGTTAGGTACAGTACCCGTGTCTAATGATCTTTCGAGGATATAAAACAAGGGTCGATACAGTTGATGAGCAAGTTTCTTGTAAAAAGTTGACGAGAATCCATCTGGGCAAATAGCCGTACAGTTTTTTAATTTATTGAGATGTTGTAAAATGGTTTCTAGTGTAAAATTGACATTTTCAAGTTTATTTATTATATTAGTATTTGTATTAGAGTTATTCCACGGCTGTCCAGGAACAGGGACGTCGAAGTCCAACTGATTTTCGTTATAATCATTGCTAATAAAGTTGTTACAGAACGTGTACGGTTTAAGGCATTAGACTTCTCAACTTAAGTCGTTAATATTTTATTATTGTAGTGCAATGGGTGGATTTAGTTATCTTCGTTTTCTGATCAGAAAATTTTGTAGAGAGAACCCACAGTGCACACATTAAAATGTTTTTGCTCAGACGTTATTTCGTGTATCTTGCATAGCTGTTTTAATTTATAGCTGCAGGTTATGCACAATTCTAAATTTGTAGGAGATCGGTTCGACTTCAGCCGTCACCTTAGGGACTTTTTTTTTATCATTTGCTTTTTAATAGAGCTAGGTATCCTAGTTTTATAATTTTTTGCTTTAATGTGGTAATCCGTATATTCAGTAGCCAGATTTGTTAAAACGATCATGAATGAATTCCACAAGGATTCAACCGCAGTAAGCCCATTAAAAAAGTAAATTCCAACAGATGTTTTTTTTTATTTTGGCCTTAAGGTGTCGTAATTAAGTTCTGAGTAGCAATTTGACTCATTAATGCCAATATTGTGATTGCGATTGATATGAAAAGTAACAGTACTGTGATCATTGTTGCTAAATGAGCGATCACGTCTGTATCGATGATAGTTCGCTCGCAACCCACCAGGATGAGACCAAGGATGTCATTACCTGGTGTTGGATTCGTCAACAACTGTTCCCGACTTAGGTCCATAGTGCAATCAAGGAAGGATTTTTGATTTAAATTTGACGAGCTGTGGTTTACCCATCTGACGCATATTGAAGTCACCAGCAACAAGATTTGTACAAGTGGAGTCTACAGATTTTCTAAGATAATCACACATGCCATCAATTTGCTCTTTATCCCTGCCGTCCGGCAGTTAGCAGCTTATCAACTTGGTATTTAAAGTAGGGAGGTAAATGCACAAGGCTTCAGAACCCACTGCAACCGTCTGTCTGCTCGTTGGGATTGAATCTCGAAGAAAAACTGCAATACCACCACTCTGCAGGCTACCCCTATCACGCCCAAAGATCACGTATGGTGCACGATAAACCAGCAAAGCATCAGGTATGGTGTTGTCAAACCTAGTCTCAACCACAACCAACAGATCAAAAGTTTGCTTACGCAATAACAGGCTTTGTTCCGACAACTTAGTCATTGCACTTTGAGCATTGATCAAACAGCCTGAAAAACCAGAACAAACTATACAAGCATCGAAAGTGATGTCATTACCTTGCACAATAATACCACCCGAAGCCACATCACTACTGCAGCAAGTTGGGCTACAAATAGAAGCGTCATTTGCTGGTTTAGCATTAAGTTGGGAACACAATTTAAATACATCATTGAATACTGTATGCTGGTTTACAGAAAGATCGACCCAACACAGATCGTGTGGCTTAAACGCAGCTAGTTTTCTTTAAGGGAAAGAAGCCGTCATGAAGTTGATATTTGAGCCAATACTGTGTGACAGCATGCCTCAGTAGGGATTTTCCCAAAACAGAAAGATGGAAACCATCTGGTGCTAAAAGGTGATAGTTACTTGCGATTTGCTTTCAGATGGAGATAAATCCCACGGATTTGTCCTTGCACATTTTTTGCAGGGTTCCATTGCACTTTACTAACGGCATATTGAGGTCGGTGATGCACTCCTGGGTTCCATTTCTTATTATATCCAGAGCAGGTGTGATATCCAGATATCACTCCTCATTTGTATCTCAGTCCTAAACCATTGTTGCATTCCCATCGTGTTCAATTGTTAAAGGAGGACTGAGATATTGAAATTCGGTGAGAATTAATTTATATGTTCTAGCCGATACCATACATAATTAGACGATACTTTTTCCTACATTGCACACAGTTGATATTTAAGCTTAAGTTAAGTTAGGTCTTCACGGAGTTGTTCTTAATATTAATAAAATATGTGCGTAGTTTTTAATATGTGGAGCAGGTCTGATGTCACGGCGATCTTCATTAATTTATGATAAGGAAGAGTGATATGAGGAGCATGCAGGCGCAATATGCGAGTATCACTCCTGCTTCCCAGCTCAGTCCTAAACCAGTGCTGCAATCCCGTTGTGTTGCAATGTAAAAAGAAGAATGAGACCGTGAATTTGGGTGATAAGTGGCTTTAACGTAGGGTTATCAAATAACGATTTAAAACAACAATCCAAACTGGCCAACGCGATCACAGTGTTCTGCAGTTATCAGGACACTAATTCGAACCCAAACGTAACTAAAATGTCAGTATCCATACAGTTAATAGTCATTCCTGTAAATTTCTGTCAAGCGAAACTGATTTTTGAAAACAATGATAAATACAAATCGAACAGTCCACTGATGTCATGATTGTTTGCTTTCAATTTGGTGCATTATTGCTTCAAAATTTTCGGGTTTAACCGTAATTTTGTTTGACGGCTAGGCTAGAAGACTGCCGACAATTTTTAGCGGTTGTTCGGCAGACTCAAAAAAATATTGTTTTATTGTTATATAAGAAATATTGATAATGATACCCGGCGTATCCCTTCACTTGTCCCTCATGTTTGGCGAAACCATCGGGGACCATTGTGTACCTGGTAGGTCTAACCTTGGTGGTAAGGCATTCGTGACCCCAACCTAATTCCATCAACCCTTCCTCTAAAGTCGAGGCATTGTCTCATTTAAACTTTAAAAATTCATAATTGTAGTTTTATGTCTGTGGCAGTTAGCAAACCTTAGGTCATTGCCATGCCGATTGCATCTGCAACATATTTGTTTTAATTTTCGTTACTAAGTGTTTTTAAGATTGTACATTTGACTAAGGATGATTTAACCTGCATTTTTATTTCTTTTTCCATGTTTTTATTTTATCTTTTTATTCATGTTAGCTGTTCTTTTAATTTCGGACTGGGTATAACCGCTCCCTTCTCTGTCTGATACAGTTTCTTTGCTGTATAAATGAATTTATTCTTTATTTATTTATTATTTATATGGAGGTTAATGGTGGCGGCTGAGGGACATAATTCCAGACTCAGCAACTTTGTGCTCCTTCGACATTTCTGCATCGTTGCCTACAATTAGTATACTCTTAATTCGGAAGGTTGTAACAAACGTGTGTTGGAATTGACTGATTCGGTGAATTTAAAGGGTACAAAGCTAGTCGAAGTTAAGGATGCATAAATGTCATTTTTCAAACCTCCTATTTTAAAAATAGTCAAAATTATATTTTTACAAACCACTGTCCTCCCATCCTATCTGCGTAGTGCATGATTTTTACGTGACATTGTACTTAATGAACTTGACTGACTCGTAAATTTTACTTTTAAGAATGAAATGTGCCTATGGTGTTCATTTGTAGACGATATTTTCAGCATGAATGACCCCATCGTCGAAATTTCTGTTTTTTTTTTTATAATTCTATGTGATCTGTCTTTTACTGTCACCATGGAGGTAAAACCTTTTTCAATTTGCGAATACATCTAGAGCAGAACATTAAAAAACCGCTTCGACAATCATGATGGATTCAGTAGTACATAAAGCCTACTCAACAGTACCTGGACCCGTTCGTTTGACTTGGCTCACTACCACCCCAACTCTCAAAATTCCAAACAAAACAATAGATATAATGGACAAAGTTAACAAAAATTGAATTTTGTCAAATAAAATGGTTAAAAAATGGGTCCCACATTACCCCACCACAAATGGCATATTCACCAAACAAGACAATAGGTTTGAAAAATGTATAGTTATTCTCTAGCTTGTTATTCCGGTTATAGTTATTCTAGCTTGTTTGTTTGAAAAAATTAGGCAACTCTCAGTTACCTTGTTGAAAGGTTCAGGTAAACATAACACATATATTAATGCCACCCTGAAATAAGACACGTGGGCCAGTAGTATTAGCTGTCATCGTAGATGGTACTGTCAGGGAAGTTGTGCACAGTATTTCTGCGGAGGACAGGGGGAATTCCCCCCCCCCCCCGACATTATTTTGGTGAAACATTTTGGTTGATTGGATTGCATCCGTGTTTATTTAACCCATCTCGAGCCCAATTGGAGCTTTCCGTCCTATGTAAACGAACGATTGAGAGAGCAAAGCATATACACATTGAAAAGGTTTAGTTTGCGTGAAAATCGCTAGCTCGCTTTGCTCGGTCAATCCACGAACCTCCGTGCTTCAGAAACGCGAATGTTTGACAACTTTTTTTAAAGCTATAGGTTGTTTTTTCCGTGCGTCATTCAGTTGAAACAAAACCAATTTTCAGATGGTTGTATAGTATGATGAAAAATATTTTGTAGTTTTTTTTTTTGGGGGGGTAATCAAGTTTCTTTCAGCAGTTAATGCATTGAAGTGCAATATAGTAATTGAAAATTCAAAACTCATACGCAACACGTGTCAACAATGGCTGGCCCGAACACAAAGTGAAAACAAAAATAGCATTGTTAGTTGTTAACTTCTTTTGATTTCCTACTGCTTTAAGATCTCTAAATGTCGTATTTACTTCGTACTGATGCAAAACATGTCGTCGGTTTAACGGTTTGTTTGTACTTCTACTCCTCTTGAACCAAGACACCTACAAAGATAACAGTAGCGCACAATTAACGATAATTAAATTGCGTTCCCTTACGCCTATTTTCAACGTGTAACTTGTATTTATCACCCTCATAAACGCGTAAAACTCCCCTGAATTACCCTGCACTTCAAAGTTTGGTCAGGTAAATTAATCAAAAATAATTTTGCCTCAACAAACGACGTACCCTTCCAAAATAAACTTAACCTGATCAAACTATGGCGTCACGAATAGTTTTCAGGTCAGTTTTATGCGTATTGTCAAGTAACAGTGACTGAAGACGGTCGATATAATGACCAAAAATGTTCTTTGCCAATAAATGTGCTACAGTGAATTTACCCTCCTCCAGCTGATAAAATTATTTTTCGCAGGAGATGGAATTATCTGTCTTAAAACTACTGACTGGTAACACAGCTAAGTAGAATATAGTTTGATAACTTTACAACCTGATTATAACAATAATATTACGCTCCTCTTCATCACTTAAATTGCATTTTGACCAAATAATAACCTAATGAGGTGAAGCCCATTGTAGCGCTATGACATTCGAAATGCCTTTCATAATACGAAGTAAAAGTATTTCTTTTATCGTAATATACAGAATTATTTTAAGGACCTTGTAAACCATTGGCTTGAATACGGAGCACTGCCTTAATAATTAAAAACATATGGCTGCCCACATGATATCATTATATTTGTTTGTATGTTTGGTTGATTGCACTTTGACCAAATAATAGCCTAATGAGGTGCAACCCACTGAAGGGGTATGACATTGGAAATGTCCTTCATAATACGAAGGTTAAAAGCAGTATTGTTTTTTTTTTTGTCGTAATGTAAAGAATTATTTTAAGGACTTTGAAATATTATTCCTTATTGCTTATTCACTATTGGTTGTAAATAAAGACTTTTTAAACGCTGTTTTTAATATTTTCAGGTAATCCTAGTAAAAGAAATGTTTTTACTCACCACATTCTCTTCATAGCCTATACCAGATAAGGCTTCATTCACCTTGTCCAACTCATCACTACCAATCGGTGCACAAAGCCAACGCCCAATTCCTAATTCGAGGATGCAGGCACATCCTTCTTCGCATTCATCCGGTGCGAAGTTAAAATCGAATGTCTGCGTTTCCCTTCTTTCAAATTCAACATCGGCTTCAGCATCAGATCCAGCATCAGATCCAGCATCCGAACCAGCGTCAGATCCAGAGCCGGACGCAGCGTCAGACCCAGTCACCCAGAAGAGCCAGCTTCCGAGTCAGCTTCCGATCCTTCTCGTCTACTGGGCTACAGGCTGCGACTCTGCTGTTTTCCTGTGAAAAAAAAAGCACAAATCATACTATGACATAATGTTAAAATATTAATGAATCGTCATCGTACATAATCTGACAGTTAATGAATTGTTAAGATGTTATTGACTGGAGATTTAATGCATTTAAATCTTGGTCAATCAACTTAATTAAATTATTGATCTAACGTAGAAGTCTGTAAACCATTGGCTTGAATACGGAGCACTGCTTTAATAATTAAATACGTATGGTTGCTCACATGATTTCATTTTTATTTGTTTGTACGTTTGGTTGACTGCTGGATTATTTATATCTTCTCGTTAAAATATAAAGTACGTTGTTTATACTAATGACTACCCCACTCCTCCCCCCCCCCCCCCAAAAAAAACGTAAAACAACCTAACACATAATTCTATGGTTTCTGTAGAATGCAAGAGCGGATCACCAAGGTGTTCAGGGTGTTCAACTGAACAAGGGCCCTGGCTTACGAGGGGCCCTGTAAGGGCCCTGCACATGTCGTACACAATCAGAATGCAGAATTACGATGAATTTAAAAGAAAAAGCCACAAACTCACAAAAAGCCATTATGCCAGTAGCCAACCATCACCACATTAAAAAAACACACATAAATTAGTTTAGCTACACTACGAATAATTGGCGGAGCAGAGCAGAGCAGCCTTCGGCCCTGAAGCGTCTGTCCCAGTTGGCCTTGCAGCAGCTGAGAGCTGCAGCGTGAGTTTTCTGCCGCCAGAAAACAGTGCAATTTCGGCAGGTTTTATTGACGTGTGTACTGCATATGCTCTTTCTCACCATTCCAGTTACAGTTAAGTACAGCAGAGTGGTCATTTTCTAAATTATAGATGATTAAAAATTATCTAAGAAGTATGCCAGGAAAGATTAAGTGGATTATACCTACTGTCAATAAAAAACCGTCAAGCTACAAAATTGGAGATTGCGAGGGGGGGGGGTCTATTGGTTGACTTGCACACGGGCCCGAAGCGTACTTGCTCCACCACTGGTAGAATGCACCTCCATGCTTTTTACAGAAGGGAAGACAGAGACTGTATTATTTTGTACAAAGAGCACTCGATATATCGAGTATATTGATACAAGCAATAAGAACTATGATACACTCCTCACGAACTTCGTTTTGCGCATGTGCAGTTTGCTCCCCGATTCGGGCAGTCGGGGAATATTTCTTTTTTGTCGCAGAGAGTTGGGGGGATGGGGGTAACATGATCAAAAATTGTTTAGGGAGGGAGCATCTTCACTCAAATTCGTTAGCTTCCGAAATTTAGCCCTTGTACATCCTCTTAAAAAGACTAATTGCAGCATTGTATGTGAATTTTGAACCATAATTCAGAAACCACACATTATTAATGCTTATACGTATCACAAACAAGTATTCTATAAATGCGTCTGTGTATACTACCTCTTATCCGTCAATGTTTTTTTTATCTTTTTACTGATGTACAAGTTTACACTACTCTGATTAAATTTCCACCTTCGGGTTTTTACTGAATACTAATTTGTACCACGGAGAACAAATCTTTCCATAACAAAGCAAAAGTCTGCATTAAAGATTGGCCTTGTGAGAATGCAAGACACGCTAATACGAAAAGAGAGAAAAGAAAACTGCCCGACCTGTAACTCGAATCCAGGACTTCTCGCGCACTAGGCTGGGCACTTTAACCACAGCGATACCGACGCCGATCCTTGCTACAGTCTACAGCCAAGGCCGTCTGGGCCTAATGAATCATGGCGAGCCTCTCAGTAGTGACCTAAATGCGACAAATATCCACACCAGAAATAATGCAAGCAACAAATGAAGAATAAATCACAAGGCAAAGGGATAATGAAGCAAACAATCTGCATTAAAGACTTGGCCTCACGTATGGAGGGCAAAAAGCAAGTTTGCTTTTTCACCTTGTATCGTATTTGTGGCCATTAGATCACCACTGCGAAAGGTTGAACAGCCACTAAGCTCAGTTGATACAGAGTTCCCGGCCTAAAGCATGCGGGAAATCCTAAGTCGAGTCCCAGTGGGAGCAGTTGTAGTTTTTACCTTTATCAATTAGTGTGTCTTGTATTCTCACGTGGCCAGTCTTTAAAGTTCACTATTTGCTTCGTGAAACCTTTTCCTTCCTTGTGATTTCTTCTTTATTTGTGGCTTGTTTTACTTCGTGTGGAAGCCGGATAAAAGTTGCTTTTCCTCCTTGTATGTGTTTGCACCCTTTAGGTCTTCACTGTGAAAGGTAGAACAGCTACTCAGCTTTTACGGAGCCTGTATCCAGGGTTTGCCCAGGTAGAGCAGTGGTTAGAGAACATGGCCTATTATACAAGTTTGTATAATCGCCTCACAAAGATAAAAGTCATGATCAGTGAAGCAGCTGAGCAAGTTGAACAAAGGAGTAAATAACGTTGATTTGCCTATCTAGACACACCCTAGTGTATCACCGCCAAGATGATGCGATTGAATTGTGCTCAATTGGTGTTAGAATAAAAAAAGGTCTACTATGACTGGGGGTCGTTACGGGCTGATGCAAGGGGCAATAGGTTAGCTGAGATAATTGGGCACTATAATTTGGTTGTCATGCATGATGGTACGCCAACGTTTATCAGGTGGCGCTAAGAGGAGGTTCATGAATCTGTGTTGGACTTCTTTGTGTGCCCGTGCAACATTGCAGATAATTTATGTTTGAAGTTTCAGATGACCTGCTGGGGAGTGACCACTTTCCAGGGGTGTTGTGCCCCCGTGGTCAGAAAATATGCGGGGTGGGCCCGGACCTGGGTTGGGGCCTAGACAGCCAAAACCGAATTGCCCAGTGGTGGACAGTGGCATTTTTGATATCTGGATTGGCAAGCCGCAACGAGAGGCAGCGCCATCTGCGCACTTATGACCGGCCGCAGTGGTGGACGGACCGATGTACGATTGCTGTCAGGGCCAACTGAAGAGCTGTGGTTAATCTATCAGGGTGTAACAGAGGAATCAGGTTTCATTCTGAGGCAGGAAAGAGCATTGTACGGCGAGCGCATGTGTGAACGAGTGGCGAGTTTGGGCTCGCTCTTCAGGTGTGGAAGGCGCTTGGGTGGAATGCAAGCAAGGTTCGCATATAGGACTTTTACGCGGTCGGTGATGGATTATCACCTACCGTTTCTAGGAATGCAAGCAAGGTTGTGTTAACATGGGTGTACAGCATATCGCCAACTATGAGTGACCGGGAAGTGTTGAGAGGTGTGAGGATGGCAGACACCTTCAATGCACAATTCGCAAGTGTGTACAACCTTGCGGGAGGCATTTCTCCTCCTGTTATTCGTGCACATGTCATGTCGGAGGTAGGTAACATGCTGTGAAAGTTCTCGTAATTTAAGGTGTCTTTGTCATGTTGCAAAGTGACTAGTGCTTCTGGTATTGATGGTGTCGGTTATAACGATGTGCGTAGCCGACCGGTACTGGAGCAACAGTTGCTTCTTGCCCTGTTCCAGGAGATCTTCATGGGTAGTGCTGTTCCCCGTCCTGGTTGTTTACGGTTCTTGTCCCTGTTCATGGGCAGCAATAGGTTAGAATTAATGAATTATATATCAATAGCTCTGTTTTCGTGTATCAAGAAAATTTATGAGCAAATGGTCATTAGGAGCCTGAGCTGGCATTTGGAGTACTATGGGTGCCTAGCCAGTGTCCAGTTTGGGTATTGCCCGGGTCGAAGTGCATAGGACACGGGACTGTTCTTACTCTCCAGCATTACGGAAGCATGGGCACAGGAGAGGGTTGTCTTGGCTGTCTTTTTAGACATCAAGGCAGCGTATGAGATTGTCTCCATAGCGCGGATCAAGGCTTCCCTAACCGGTATAAGGGTAGGAAAGCGACTTGTGGACACAACTGCGGCGCTTTTGGGGTCACGTGTCTTTGTGAAGGGAGTAAATGGATCCTGGTCGGGAGAAGCAACTACTGATCGAGGGCTCCCTCAGGGGAGCTGCTTGAGTCCAACATTGTTTGCATTGGCCATCAATGAGGTCCTTATGATGATTGGGCTATCAGCTAATATAGTCTGCTATGCAGATGATGTTGCGATTTGGTTTGTCGGTGAGAGGCTTGACCTCCTGGTAGAGAGTGCGCAAAAGACGGAAGAGGTTCAACGGCTCCTGGGTGAGATGGGCTTGCTACTGGCCCCAGCCAAGACGGAGGTGGTCGTGTTTGCAAAGGGCCAAAGGATGTTGCTTGATCAGGTGCGGATTGCAGTTGGCGATCAAGTTACCACCTCAAAGAAAAGTGTAAAGTACTTGGGTGTGGTTCTGGAGGCAACCCTTGACTGGGCCTTGAAGGTAGCAAGGATAAAGGAAAAGCTTCTGGCGCGGACTCTGTGCGGGGGGGGGGGCCTCTCTGTCACACGGAAGGCATTACTGGCAGCGTATAGGACTTTTATGCGGTCGGTGATGGATTATCACCTACCGTTTCTAGCGACTTCCACCAAGCACTTGCAAGCGTTTCAGGTCCTCGTTAATGAGTGCCTGAGGGAAGTGTAGGAGTGTATTGCCTCTACCCCGGTTATTGGTGTCGGCGGCCACTTACGGTCCGGCACTTCCTTGTTGATTGTTGCCATCTTGATGGTTTTCGTCGTCGTTTCCATCTTCCGCATGACATTGTGCGTCAATTGGGCGATAAGTGTGTCCTCCTGTCCGGTGTTTTTCAATTTTTGCAGGAGGTACAGATGTATGACAAGATTTAGGTTAGGGGTTTGAATAATATCTCTGTAATGTGTGGTGCAGTGGCAACCCGGACCACTGCACTGTGTCTGAGGTTGGCACTAATGACCACGTTGTCGACGCGCCATTAAGCCTCAATCCCCCCCCCCTCCTAAATGAAATACACGCACAACATTCTGACTGCCTGCCCACACTTTAGAACATAACTTTTTGCAGGAATATGTTACCTCTGAATTGCCTGCAAACTGGTCCGCAGTGACTAAAGTTGAATACCAAATCTTTTCTTGGGCATTGTGTGTTGCTGCTTATACATGAATGGAGTATAGCAGTGTGGTGTCGGCTGCTAATGTATGAGACCATTTTGTGCAAATTTCGGGTAATGTAGAGTATGCAGGGACGGAGAGTTTGAAGCGACGTAGCAGTTCTCATTGTTAGGCTGTTCATTTGTAACTATCGATTTAGTGGCATCTACGTGGATTAGAGCTAATAGTGTGTTAATTTGGGGCTTACTATTTGTTGTGGCAGTCATGCCGAACCTAAACGAGTGTCCATCATGTAAAAAGAAGGTCACCAATACGGAGAAGGATTCATTATAATGTGGTCTTTGTTTGTCATGGTGGCACCCACTCAAATGTTTAAAGTATAATGTAGATACCTTTGCAACACTCTCAATTGATGCCGTCCCCTGGTTTTGCAAAAACTGCCGAATTAATCTTGCTCGCATTAATTTGGATTTAGACCAAATCAAAACCCAAGGAGCCAAAACTAACCAACTTTTAGAAGAAATCAGCAAAAAACTTGACTCTCAAGCCGAACAAATTGCGTCAATTAACATTAGACTGGACGAACATGAATAGGAAATAATAATAATAATAATAATAATAGTTTCCTGTTCATCTCTAGGAACCAGGGTGGATGGGAAGGGCAACA